>JAQISU010000529.1:0-166095 GCA_029339505.1 Unio delphinus
AATGATTTACATTTACTAATACGAGAAAACTGATAAATATTACAAGATGCTTTACATGATAAGTTATTGATTATTATCGTAAACATTTCGTATTAATTGTAAAATCTTTTGCTTACAGAAACCATTATTCAATAAAAAGAGATTCTATGCTACATATTAAAGTACGTCTAAATCAGTTAACTGACTATGCTAAATTAGACTGAATAAGTCAAGAAAATGAGAACAGCAAATCAATTGGATGACGTGATTTGAGAGATAATATTGAACTGAGGAATCGGGTTTATTTATTTAACTTATTATATATATATATATATATATATATATATATATATATATATATATATATATATATATATATATAACTGAATACTATTTTACCTTTTGCAATCTCACTAACAATATAACTATACCTTTCATCCCTTCTTTAAATTTATCGGTAAACTATTTCTAATTTGAAGACAATGTAATGGAACGCATATTCCAAAGTGTATCATTAAATCATAAAGTAATGCAGAATTTAAACTAAAGCATGCCAAATGAGATTTAATACATCTGAGAGAGAGAGAGAGAGAGAGAGAGAGAGAGAGAGAGAGAGAGAGAGAGAGAGAGAGAGAGAGAGAGAGAGAGAGAGAGAGAATATGTCAACAATACACAGTATTTGCTCCACTTCTAAGATGGTTTCAGGTTTATACTTTCGTTTCTTATAGTCCCTAAAACGCAAACACATTAAAATACTCCAAGTCCTCAAACTGAATATACGATCTAATTAATCATCGTAACTTAGACTTTGCTATTAAACTTTCACACCTAATTTAAAATAAGCTAAGAAATAACGTCTTTAATATATTTCAATTCAATTAGTTCAAATGTCCGAGATCCTAATTCAGTTTTAAACCGCGCATTTAATTCATTACCAAAATAGAAATTTACTTAATAATGACAAAAAATAGAGGCTCTTGATTTTAGCTTAAAGATCACGTGTTCTTTATTGAGAACAAATGCAGTTTCTTTACTTAAATCTATGAGGCAAATATCTTAAGACCCTTTTAAGACCGACACCAGAAAGATATAGATCACTTCTTTTGCCCCCACTACAACGGAAACCATGGTCGTTCTTTGGAAGATTCAATCTTACGTTTGAAACTTAAATTTCCATTTCGTTAATGTGTCGGAAATTAGAAAGAAATCTATTTGGAATGGGTCATTTCAATGATAAGCCTCCAAATGCATTCAGGGCTTCATTGTGAATTATTTTAGAGGTAATCCACGGAACAGTGAGGAAATTGACGGCTCCGGTGATTTTGTTTAGCACACGGAAATAATATTTCATGATGCTTTACATGGATTAGGCCGTCGGAAACGAGAGTGCGGAAAATAGTAAATATTGTTGACTGAGTGGTTTTACCTAGTTGAATATATCAGTGCAATGAAAAATTAACTTGTGACCCGTCAGATTGTATGTAAATGCAATACAAACAATAAAGAAATCCTTTTGTAAAAAAAATGTTTTGCACTTCCCCCAGAATCTGAAAAGAAGTTTTTAAGATTAATAAATATAATATTACTCTATTTTGATAACATCAACAAAAATAAAAACAGCAAATAAAATACAGATTTTACACAAGGAAAGCAACTATATTGCGACCAGTCAACATAATACGTGCTCTACCTGGTTCCTGGAAACTTAGCTAGTTTCCTATGCTGAGTCAGAGCTAGGACCCCGAGTGGCCGAGTGGTCTAAAGCACTCTACGTTACGGATCACTGCAATTTCACCTCTGTCTGTGTGGGTTCGAGTCTACAATTCGGCCAATGTAGTTATGTGAGAAAGCTTGCCAGTAGCTTCTCGTGGGTCGGTGGGTTCTTTCTGGGGGTTTTCCCGGGTTCTTCCTCCACCAATATTACTGGCCGCCATGTATAGCCTATCGTGTGCTGCAAAAATGGCGTTAAACCCTACAGCAACAACAACAACAACATGAGTCAGGGCTGGGTTAAGAGTTCGTGTTCTTTGGTCTTGGAAAACGATAACCAATAAGGTGTATCTATGTTAAATCTTTTTTTCTTCCTCTTTTCGGGCACCAAAAAGATACCCCTTTCCCATTAAAAAAAAATGTAAAATTGTTTTATGTGTGAGTGTGTCCCCCTAATGTGTAGTTATGTGTATTTTATTTTCCATTTAAGTTTCTATTTAATTAAATTTTGTCCCATCCGGATTATATAAAGAATTTTGGGAAAGGGGTATTTTTAATTCATTTCTCTTTCTCTAGTGTCTCTATACTCATCCGAGTAGGCTTTGTTTCCCTTCCTCGAAGTCTCTTCAATAATCTTAGTGTTGACCATGTCTAGAGGTCACCTATATCCCGTGTATGCTATTTGTGTATGTGCTATATGTCTGCATCCTATATACATTGCGTCTCTGTATGGATAGCCAACTTGTATCGAATATTTCCTAGTTGTCTTATTTTGTGGTATTGACCCTCTAAACGGGTCATCAATCATTTTATAGTTATATTTTATTTATTTAGATTTTGAATTTTTTCCAGCAAAGTTCGGTGTACTAAATTTATTTAAATAAATAGAAATGTATTGGTTTACTGTCGGTATTTTATTTTGCGTGTGTCGTTCTGTTCTTTCTATGTACTATTTATTATTCTTGAGTTCGACTGTGTTCTAATTCGGGTCCGTACATTTTGTTTTATAAAAATTGTATTTATCCCAACTCGAGTTTAGTCGTCTCTGATTATTTGTTTATTTAAGCTTGCCAAACTTTTCTATTTTGTGTATTGACCTTTCTAGCAAGGTGCTCCGTGCAATACGGGAGCTGCAGAGAGAGAGAGAGAGAGAGAGAGAGAGAGAGAGAGAGAGAGAGAGAGAGAGAGAGAGAGAGATTGTATAAATATAAAATGGTAAAAAATACAGAATGAACAAACTTAACTTCGCTGAGATCCCCTCTCCATTTTTTCTTTAATGTGGCATGCGTGTTTGGAAAATACTTTCTAAACTTTTCCTTATTTTAAATTACTAGTTTCTGTATTGATGTAGTTTGCTCTGTGTCCCTCTAAGTGGATATTTTCCCGACTCTTTCACAGACCTGTCCATTTCGCATAGCTCTCTGCGATTTAGCCCCATGACGTCCTTATCCCGTACTTTCCACTTAAGGGTCTCTGTACCCCCTAGATAAAATTCCTATTCTAATTCTGTTTCCCAATTACTATCATTTGTCGTCATGCCCTCACTGTACCTATTGTATAATTTGTAATTTGGTATAACTTCTTTGAGTAATTGCCGTCTAAATAAAAAAAAAGGTTGTGTGTATACGGTTGCGTTTTCCTCTCTTCCTTTCACATTCTATCATAACATGGGTTTTTGTGAATTGTACCTTGTGACACAGTGGACAATTAAGCGATACTCTGGCATTTGCCGTCTCACTGCTACCTATCCTGTCAACCACGCATCATGCATGTATTTGAAGCAGAGGCTTTTAATTTGTAAAGATCCTAACTTTGTCCGCTGTCCCCAGGTCCTATCCCAGTTCATGTTTATATGTTCTTGTTCTACATTGGTTCTTTTTCTCCTATTTTTTTTGTGCTGTCCGGTATCCATTTGTATGTTTTTGTGTCGATTTCCCATATTTCCCTACTGTCCCTATATTTATTTAGTAATTCTTTTATTGACCTTAATTTTCTTGACACCTTTATTAATTTTATATACATATATATATATATATATATATATATATATATATATATATATATATATATATATATATATATATATATATATATATATATATATATATATATATATATATATATATATATATATATATATATATATATATATATATATATATATATATATATATCTGTGTGTGTGATTTCCCGGTTTCATAGAGAATCTGAAATAGTATATAGAGCCATTGCCAAGGTATGTTCAGCTCCGCTTTAATTTCTATACATTTGTTGATAATGTTGGTGTATTTGATAAGGACGGGGAATGGGAGGGTTATCCTCCACCCCCACCCAGTTTTCTCGTCCTTATTTAATGTATCTTTGTATATGTATCGTGTTTTGAACCCCATAAGTATTTAATAATCTAGTTATCTATTATTTTTAAGTGTCATTTTTTATCTGATGATTTTTTTATATAGTTCAGGTGTACATACATATAATTTTATTTTTTTTATATAGTTCAGGTGTACATACATATAATTTTATTTTTTTTATATAGGTAGTTCAGGTTTACATACATATAATTTTATTTTTTTTATATAGTTCAGGTGTACATACATATAATTTTATTTTTTTTATATAGTTCAGGTGTACATACATATAATTTTATTTTTTTTATATAGTTCAGGTGTACATACATATAAGTTTTTGCTACTTGTGCCCCTTCCATAAGGCATATATGCCCAGATGTTCATGTTTTCATTTATTTTTTCCCTGATATATTTTTAGGTTTTCTTTTTCCTCGTCCTTACCAAAGTAAATCCCCGGGGCCTTTACTTTGTCTATAATTAATGGGATTGGTAAACCATGATGTTTACCTCTCCAGTTTCCTAATAGTAATATTTCTGTTTTATTTTCTGGATTGATTTTTGACCCTGATACTTTTCCGAATGATTTAAATTTCTGTAAATCTGTACGAATTTGTGTCTTGTACAAAAATTGTGCAATCATCCGCATGTTGTATCTTCTTTTCACATCTCTAATGTTTGGAACTTTAATCCCTTTGATTTCTTTATTTTGTTTTATTGTGATACTTAGAATTTCAATTGCTATTACGTATAATATTTTTTGGGGGGAGGAGGGCATCAGACAGATGACCCTCCCCCTATAAAAAAAAACTAAGAAAAAGTGTGTTATTTGTGCTTGTGTTCCCTCTGATGTGTTGTTTTGTGGTTTTTTTTTTAATAATTTCTTTACTTTTAACCTAACCTTTTTTCCCCCATCGGGATTATATAAATAATAGGAGGAGTTTTAGTCCCTAATGTCTTCTATGAGAAGGTTTCTTCCAAGTTGGGTTTAGAAAAATCCCATCTTGGGTCTCCGGTCTCTTTTAATTTTTAAAGTTAAACCTGGCTAGAGTTTTAATACATCCTGAGTATGCTATATGTGTTGTGATATTTGTATGTTGCTATATATATATATATATATATATATATATATATATATATATATATATATATATATATATATATATATATATATATATACATAGTACACTATAATTATATTATTATATTATATAATTATATATATATATATATATATATATATATATATATATATATATATATATATATATATATATATATATATATATATATATATATATATATATACTTAGTACACTATAATTATCACTTGAGCGCATGCTCTCATATTCCTAACTATGAAATCTGCTATATATCATTTAGTAGTTTTGTTGTATAAATCCCATCAAGGTATAATATTTGTTTGTTATACAGCTGCTTTTCCTTGATTTTTAAGATGATTTCTACTCTTTCCGGTCTATTTGTTACACATTGGGTCATTGTATGGATGTTTGTAAATAAATTATTTTTACACAGTGGACATTTTGGCGACACTCTGATCATATGCCGTCGCACTGCGAAATCTCCTGTTAACCACGCATCATGCATGTATTTGAACAGGAGACTTTTCATTTTTAAAGATCGTAATCTGACCCAGTTTCCCCAGGCTCTATCCCAATTAATAGTTAGGTGTTCTTGTTCTATTTTGTTTTTATCGTTATTTATAGTGTGTTCTGTAATCCATTTGTACGTTGATTTTTGTCCCTAGCGTCCCTATATTTATTTTAAAGGTCTTTTATGGATCTTAATTTCCTTGGCACCTCTATTAGTTTTACACGTTTGTTCTTTCTATATATGTCGGTTCTCTGCTTCATTGAGAAACCAAAAGAGTATATATACTATATATACTTTTTGGGTATATATAATATATTATATAATATATATAATATAATATAGAGACCTTGCCAAAATATTTTTGGCTCTGCTTTAATTTCCTTAAACCGGCTTAAAATGCTGGTGTATTTAATTAGGATTGGATGGGGAAGGCCTAGGCCGCCCCTTTTCTGTTCCCTATACAGTGTTTCTTTGTTGATGTAGTGCATTTTAAAGCCCCATAAGTATTTAATAATTTCGTTATCTATTGTTTTAAGCGTTGTATTTTTTATGTCTAATGATTTTAGTTTATAATTTACGTGCACATACATATAGTTTTTTGCTACCTGCGGCCGTTCCAGTAGGCATAAGGGCGTTAGAGCTCAGATTTTTATATTTTCATTAATTTTCTCCCTGATTTCTTTGAGGTTTTTTTCTCCTCACTTTTCCCGAAATTTACGCCTAGAGTTTTTACTTTGTCTTTAATTAATGTGGGAGGAAGCCCATGTTACTTACCTCTCCAGTCTCCTATTACTAATATTTCTGTTTTGTCGGGGTTAATTTTAGAACCTGACACCTTGCCAAAATTTTTAAATTCCTTTATCAATTCATTGTAGGAAATTCTATCTTGTATAAAGTTGATGCAATCGTCACAGCATGTTGTAACATTTTCACTTCCTCTTTAATATTTAGAACTTTAATTCTTTTAATCTCTTGGTTTTTATTTTTTTTAATACTAAGTATTTATATTGCTATTACGTATAATAGCGTAGATAGTGGGCAGCCTTGCCTCACTGATCTTTTAATTTCAGTTTTTTCCGTTTTAACTCCGTTTACCTGTACACATGAGTTTATATTCCTGTGCAGGATTTTAGTCCGGGTTTGGAAATTTATCTAGTGTCTTGTATAGATAGTTTTGTTCAAGTCTGTCAAAAGCTTTTTCCTAGTCTATTAGTACCATAGCACTATTCTTACCATTAATATTTATGTATTCTATTATAGTTCTAATATTTAGTACATTATTTTGTATTTCTTTCCCTTTCGGGCCACTAATTTGATTTATATTAATAAATTTATCAAGACACTTTTTAACCCTTTCTGCTAGTATTTTACTTATAATTTTATAATCAATATTAGGGAGGGAGATGGGACTCTAGTTTTTTAATTTTTCCCTGTCCCCTATCCCTTTGTATATAAGTGTTATCATCCCCTCCCTCATTGTGCTAGACATGTCTAAATTCCTTAATGCAATAGTATTATATAACCATTCTAGTATGGGCGACAGTTCCCCACATATTTTTTTATAGAATTCTGCGGAAATTCCATCTCTTCCTGGCGATTTATTTTTTTTATTAGTTCCCTATAATCTCTATAATCTCGTCTTGCGAGATAAAATCCTCAAATTCGCTTCTATGTTCTGAGGTTATTATCTCGCAATTTGTCTCTCGTAGGTACGTTTCTATATCTTCGTCTTCTATGTTATGTGAAGTATATAGGTCCTTGTAGTAATTTTGTATATGATTAAGTATTTTAGTTTTGTCTGTCGTTGTTTTCCTGCCTATTTTAAGTGATTCTAGTATTCCCCACTTCTTAACTCCTCCCTTCTATATAACCCTTCTGCATTTTTATATAATTGTGTAAATTTCCCCGCTTTTATTTCCTTTCCCTTGTTTAGTTATTTTTTTAGGTTTTTTTTAGTTTTTCTTAGTGGTTTTTTTGCGCCCTGTATTGTTATTGTTTTTATATCATTTTCCAAAGCTTCTATTTCAAGTTTGTTTTTTCTTACCATGATTTTGGAGTGAAAGATCGCTACTTTTTGCAAATCCCTTTTAATGTATCCCATTCTGAAATTATATCTAGATTCCCTTGATTTTTGAATTTTTCTATTTCCCTTTTGATTTCCTTCCCAAATTCTTCATTTTCCAAAATATTATTATTTAACTTCCATTGCCCCCTCCCCAATCTATTTCTTTTATTTTTTCCCTATCTCTACAAAATTAGTTTATGGTCCGAAATTTTGTATTCTATTATCCCTGCTTTAATATATTTATTTGTCCCAAATTGTGAGCCCCAAAATTTATCAATCCTACTTCCCTTTTTTCCCTTATATTCGAACATGTATTCTGCCCTTAACGTATTTAACTGTCTTTATATATTAAATCTGGTTCTGTGATCTCATGATGTAGTCCATTGATTCTTTTAAGAGTTTGTCCGTTTCCAATAGTTCATCCTTCCTGTCTATGTCATCCCCTACCCAGTTAAAATCTCCCCATACAATTAAATTACTCGTAGTGTAGTTTTATAGGTATTTGCCCAACTCTTCTGCAAATTCATATCTCTTATAAATATTTGCTGGTATGTAAACGTTCAGAAAGTGATCGCCTCCCATTTTTATATGTATTAATCTTTCCTTAAAAAAACGTCCCTTCCTCTACCCTCTCCCATTTACACCCTTGTTTATTTTTAATGATAGTTGTTACCCCTCCCCTTACATCCTTTCCCGTTGAGTTATTTATTATTATTATACTGTCCATTTCACGTTCAAATTGTTCTTCGATTTCGTCTGTTATTTTATTATATGTCTCCTGTATAAAAAGTATGTCAATGTCTCCTATTTGTGTGAGTTGGTTTGCCTTTTCCTTGTCTATTCAATTTATGTTTAGGGACAACACACGGAAGTTGTGTTCCTCCATTTGTATTTATTTTGCCAGGTTGCCGCTTTAGTACTATTGGTTATTTATGTTTTTGATGACAATTGCTTTATGTTAAATTTCCTTCATCTTCCCCTTTTTCTGGGGATCCTGGGTCATCTTTTGCTGTTCTTTACCGTGCTATCTAAAATTTCAAAGTCAGTAATGACCTGTGATGTATAAAGGGTGTCTATAAAACATTTTCTTTAACATTATCCTCAAGGGCAGTTCCACTTATTGTTTCTGTGTGGTCTTCTGTCATGCTTTCCCCTTCGTGTTCCTTTGGGGTTGCCTGCTCTTTCATAGCAGCTTTCTTGGGTCTCTCTTCGTCCAGCGACTTTGATAGGCCCTCTTTCTTTCCATTATCTTCTATGTCTGTCTTACTCGTTTCCTCCAGTGACGATGAGAGGTTTATTGCCTTACGTTTCTTTGTTGTGTTTTACCTCTTGTGGATTGGAGTGGATGCTATCAGGGGTACCAAGTCCTCCGATATGTTGTAAGATCCTCTCCTTTCTTCATTTTGTAATATTTCAAAAGGGTTATGTGTGGCAAATTGGGCTACTCTTTTCATTGGGGTTTTGTATCCCGTTTTGTTAGGGGTTCCTTGCCCTCCGGGGTTCTGACTATTACGTATAATAGCATACACAGTAGACATCCCTGTATCACTGATCTCTCTATGTCAATTATCTTTGTTTTTGCCCCATTTACCTGTACACGTGAGTTTATATCCCTGTACAGGATTTTGGTAAACTTTTGAAAATTTGTTCCAAAGCCGAATTTTTCCAGATTCTTGTATAGGTCATGTTTGGTTGATATTTATAATCGTATCCATCCCTTTTTTCACCCTTTCTGCTAAAATTTTGCTAATAATGTAGTAATCTATGTTAAGAAAGGAGATGGGCCTCCAGTTTTTCAAACCCTCGCTGTCTCCTTTCCCTTTGTATATTAGTGTTATAATTCGATCCGTCATACTGTTTGTCATGTTCGTATTCCTTAATGCAATGTTATTATACAACAATTCTAGAACTGGAGAGTGCTCTCCACAGAATCTTTTTATGGAATTCGGCGGAAAGTCCATCTCTACTTGGTGATCTTCCTTTAATTAAATTACTTATAGTATCTATAATTTTATTTTGCGAGACGAAATCCTCACATAAGTCTTTATGTTCTGGAAATATCGTCTCGCATTTTGTGTCATGTAAATATTCGTGAATTTGTTCGTCTTCTATGTTCTTTGATTTTGTAGAGTCCAGCGTACTAGTCTTGTACATGGTTTATAATTCCATAACCTTCAATTTGTATGGCTTCTAACACCCCCTCCCCCACCCCAACCTCACCCCCACCCCCGCTTTCCTTAATTCTTCCCTTTCATATAACCCTTCTGCCTTTTTGTATAATCCCGTAAATTTCCCCGCTTTAATTTCCCTCCCTTTTTGTTCTTCCCTTTTTTTAATTTTTCGTTCAGTGTTTTTTGTTTGCTGTGCTACTTATTTGTATTAAAGTTTAAATTTTATAACGCCTGTTTCTCTAGTTTTATCTTCTCTATCCTTCATTTTGATTAATAATTAATATATTGCTTTGGTTTTGAAAATCTCTTTTAATTTATCCCATTCTTTATTCATGTCCAAATGTGTGAGGTTTAGGTCTACCAAAGCCATTTTGAAGAGGATTGAAAAATGTCGACTATTTGCAAAGGTTTCTACATCAGTTTTCTCTGATTATTATTTCTTGAATCTGGTTCATTGAAGTTATGCTGGCTAGTTTTAATAGCACCTGAGTGGTCTTTCCATGTTTAATATTTGATGCATGCAGGCAATAAACACGTTTTATATCCATCCGATTTCGTTGATTTCGGCCCTTTTCCTCATGACGGCACTTCGCAGTTTCAAACAACATGTTAAATGTTTACGTTAGACGTTTATGTTTTCCAGTTTGATCATGGAAGATAAGAACTCGTCCGGGTCGACAACAACAACACCCAGATGATTAACTCGGTCAATTCCGATATGGTGGTAAACCTGTTCATATCACTATCAGGGCCGCATATTTGCGTCCGTAAATGTTAGGCAGGTCATATACTTTCAAGCATGATTTCGAAATGACAATGAAAATCAACAAGCGTTATGTGTTGTTGAATGCAAGATTGCACGCATTGAGTCATCTAGATGTCAACACATGGGCAGTCTAGCCCAGCTTGAAAACGGCAGTGTTGAATAAAAGAGCGGTATAAATATCTCCACAGGAGAGTGCATGTCAAACACGAGATCGGATACTTCATTAAAGTTTGACACTGTACATACATTATTGATATTACCTAATACCGTTTTATCGTTTTACGCACAGACCTCGCTCATAGCCGTATTCTGCTTCCCATTTACGGATTTTCAATTATGAAATAAGTCAAATATATTCGAGCAGCTTTATTGATGGACTAGCAGTGTTACTGTGGATGGAAGTGTAAATAATTGCGGAAGCACAACTGTCTTGGATGCTACAGGCGTCACTAATCGTCGTGGTCCTTCTCTTATCGATTGAAAAGCCTGCAATCCCAACCTTTTAAAACAATCCGGAATATTGTTAGTATCATCAACTACTCGCATTCCAAGTTGTTGAGCGATTGGGGTAGCGCGCGATGATTAGGCCACGAGCATTCTGAGTACTCATATGATCAATGTGCCGACAACATCACCAAAGCCATTTCCTTATTATGTCATAACAATACGCACGGGTATTACACGTCAACATACGTCATTAGATTTAATATCAGGCCGGTATTTTAATTAGTTTTATTGCCAAGATCCCCAAACGAAGAACTTGCAAGTGTCCATCATGGTCCACAAGGGACAAACATGTGCCAATCTGGGAATGTTGCATGGAAGCTACACGTGCTTTGCAGAAGTAATCGAGATCAGATCAAACTTTAAGAAAAATCGAAGCTATATATTTTTTTGGATGACTTGCGTAAGCTCATTCTTGTAACTGCTACTGATAGTGTTGCAAGTTCAAATAATCTTCATAGTTCATATAATCCTGCTAATGAATGTGTGTTTTAGTATTTTGTCCTGCCACGTCCTACATGCTAAATTTGTTGGATTGGCAAAATCTTACAAATACCTTCAGACCAAAACAGAATCTGTATACGCGAATATCGTGTGATGTTAGATTGTGTGCAGATGACAAAGTTGAGTATAAGTTCATGTTCGCGTACGAAAATTGTCTACGCTCTGCCAATTTTTACGAAACTCCTCTTCATCTTTTGGTTTCATATCCCGTAGAAATTTCAACCTCATCCCATGTTAGATCACCATCTTCCGAGAAGCTGAACGAATTTTTTTTGGAAGACCCCCAAACAATGAGGTTCAAAATAGTTCACTGTAATAAACGCATAATGACGCTAGCTTAATAGTGTGTGTGAAAATATCACATCAGACTGGTTTTGCTAACGAGATCGTGATCATCAAGGAAGCTCTCAAGGTTGTAATTGTAACGAAAAGCTAAACAGTGACAAAGATTTCATCTAAAACACGATGTGTTTCAATGGAAAGAGCTTAAAACTCATCATTAGTCCCATCAATATTGTCTTCGGTGACTTCAGTTGTCAAAGATAGAATCGTCTTCCGGTCCATTATATCGTTGGGGAGCAACATCTGATAAATATATGCGACTTCATATATGATATATGGTGCTTTGTTGTCGTTGCGAATGGACCTCCCGAGTGTATCCAGATCATGTATATGGTTTTGGTCTACAGATAATTTAAACTCTACTGTGGAACGCTGGGTTGTCATGCGTTTGCGTCCAGAGCAACTGAGACATTTTCTCTTTGTGGGTGAAGTCTGGAGGAGATTTTTCGATGCGGAAAATTGGGTTTGATTTCCTTGGGATGAACATCCACCAGAGGCTCCTGTTTACGAAACCCATAATTTTTTTTAAAAAGACTGGTTTTATTGTATGTCTGAAAATCTTCCAGGGTGGTTTGGCATTTTTTTTTCAGATAAGGTTCTATGATTGAAATACTCAGGCCACATAGCATTATCCTTTATTATTTTTGAATGTAACAAATTGTACCAATCATCGTGGATGCAATCTGTGCGCTTTTTCTTGGTTAGCTCAGACTGCAACATACAGTCTTTTAATTGTACTTAATTGGGTAATTTAAGCGACAAATCCTATTTTATTCATGTAAATTGTGCGGAAACTATACAGGTCCCAGGTGAATTGGGCGAACATACCCTGAACCTAATTCCACGAGTCATCGCCAGCACACATTCACCAGTAAATGTTTGCCATGCGTACCATGAAATATCTTCAGCATATTGCAGTTTGTCTTGTATCATTTTAGTACAGGTACGTAGTATTTCTCACACAGAACAAGTATTTGTGTTGACCTCGGGAAAATATTCACACGGGATATTGTAGTGTTCAAGCATTGCAACATCGTACACGGCAATGTTAGTCATGCTCTCCTTTAGATCATCAATAGCAGTGAATTCAATAATCGTGGCAAACACGACGAGCCTTATTACCACATTTTTAACGGCAATGCATAGATCAAATACATTGGTGAAAAGCATCTGTGGCTGCAACTTCAACCTAGATACAAATATTTCAGGCCTGATACACTGTTTCGTTTACGACTTAATTGAAACAAACGACCAAAGTCCTCGAAATGAATCAAGTTTAGTAAATATCGTTTAAAAAAAGACAACGCCAGGTAAGCCAAAACTTTACCCTTAATCATGGAAAAAGGTCACAGTAAAATGAAAGATTCATCGCAATTGCCGGACGGATCATCAAAGCAGGCATACAAAGACTGCACTTGGAGACGGGTAAAGTTTACAACTTAAATTCCAATGATGACACAGATTCATATGGTTAGTACATTTCTCAGATCCATTGCTGAATTGTTTGCAAAGTATAAGGCACTTGATCGTGCTCAAACATGTTAATATACATCACGATCAAGCTTGCGATTAAAACGCGCACTTGCGAAACGATTAATTGAAGAAGGGCAAGGGGAAACGGCTTCGCTCAGTCATAGCACCAGTGAACATTTATATCCCCGCATGATTTGATTGAAACCTACGCAGGCGATACAACCCAAGAATGTCACTGTTGCCCGAAAAATAGTTAACAACCACACATGTTAAGCCAACACGGAAATACTTTGGATCAGTATATGTTTGCTCCGATAACGGAAAACGTCGTTTTACATCTGTAATCTCAGATTAGACTGACAATCCAGAATATCCAAAACATTGACATCTATCGTCCGCTGGCGATCAAGCAGCCACACCATCAATCAGAGCATTTGTGCAAGATGAATTTCTAGTCGTTCCAGGAAACAGGGCGCTACATCCATCATTATTCTTATATCGTAAGATGGTTATAATCATGTAGTGCCCGTACTTGTAAAAAAATGATACCATTTGGAAACATTCATCGTTCTATATCGAGCTGGAACCATGCTTCCATACTTTTGTTCGCTGTGTGAGCAAATTCTCGCCCCTTGCGAAACATTCAACTTGTGTATGTGCTGAAAATCCTTTTGCACGTTTTCTGATCGAATCGCTAAATAGTAGTCTCAGTAATGCTAGCTGGTATCAAATTCATTTTTTTTCTCATTGGTTCAGGGATGTCGACGCACATTTCATCGTCCATGATCTACATTAGTAATGAGTTTCTGTCCGTGTCATCATCCATATGTTATCACCATAAGCAGCAGAGAGGGTGAATCCTACAACGTTTTCAGACAAAATTTTGATTGAAATCCTAAAACGAGCCGTCTTATAATCTTATTTTAACCAAAAAAAATGTCTCAGGGGCAAACCCTACAACGTTTTCAGACAAAAAATTGATTGAAATCTCCCTACGAAATCATTTTAACTAAAAAAATGAAAACGATTTTTTAATTAATTTTGGTCGCAACTTGTTGTCATCCACCCTCTCTGCTGCTAAAGTTTTCAGTTCTGGGTTAACAAAAATAATAAATAATTTGATCGAGTCTTTAGGATCTCACAAACAGACTAATCGCTAACACCTCTTCTTGTAAATCAATCAGATTATTTGACTGGTCGGTGAGTTTGAAATTAATTCTGGTTAATGAATTATTATGGCATCGCATATAGACAGGATTAATTGGGTTTTCAATAATTAGGAATCCTGGAGGAGCTGTTGGTGCAAATGAATAAAGAATATATCCTTGCTGAGCTTGATTTGATCGTTCGAGATTAATTTGATAGCTTCCTTCGATAACATCACACACTAAATTAAGCGCAATCACCGAGGATATATTCACGTTGAACGGAGCGATATGCCTGCCGCCACCGTCTGGGTCATTATTGTGTTTGAGGATTTTTATTTCCGATGATGTTGTTTTTCTCCATGTATCATGAATTATTTTAAAACCAACATCGATGGCATCACTGAGAAGTTTTTTTAGTTCTGGTACGTTATATCCTGGTAGTTTGAATGTTGGAATATCTTCAACGCGGATTTTATGTTCATCTGCAAATAAATTCTTTGTTTCAGGGCTATTGTCACCTAATATCTCTTGAATAATTTGTGAATTAAATGTTTCCATATCATTGATGATTTTGTTGCATGTTTCTACGACGCTGATAAATTCATCTCGGGTGAGAGAGCCGGATTTAAGAGATATTAACAACAACGAAATATCGTTATTGAATGCTGTGAAATTTTCAGTGATTTTATCCTGTTGAATTAAGTATAAATCTTTCTTAACGATGGGATTTTTCAATACATTAAAAACATTAAATTTATTGTAATAGCTATAGCTTTTTATTGGATTATCGGGTTTTATTCTGTCGGTGATATAATCAGTTTTTTGTGGTTCGGGTAAATTAACGGTTTCCTCCAGAGTTTTACTCTGGGGTGGTAATTCAGGCCATCCTAGTACGGTTCTAATAGAACTTTGATAGATATCTACGACGTATCCTTCTGTGTTTATCTCAATTGCGGATGATAGCGTCGGTTCATGAACTGTTATAGCGATTTTTGACTCTACTCCAGTAATCGATTTTATTCTACGCGCGAATTCATCATTGATTTGTTCGATTTGGTATGACCCTGTTGGTATCGAAACGACGTTCCAGTCTGGGGTTCCGTCGGGTTTATTCTTATTTGCAAACACTAAAGAATTATTGGGTTGTTGACCACCAAATGATTTTGATCTGATATTAGGCCAACTGTGATACACTCGTAGTTTTGCTAGCGCTATCTCCTTCACTGGGACCGGAGAGGGGAAATTCACACTGAATTCTGGATTCGTTGATGTTATTGATATCATGCTTGTTTGTACTGGGTTCGTGTTCTCCACTATTCGTTGAAGTAATTCCTGCGGTGTTGTCATTGTTATTATACTCATGATTTATTTCTAATTTTGGTATCGATGAATCATAAATACTGACCATCACTGAGAACTCACAATCTGGTAATGTTGATATTATTGAGATCATTTTGTTTTTTGGGTTCGTGTTTTCTGATTCCATCGGTGTTGTCATTGTTATTATATTCATGTTGTCGCTCTAATTTCGATATCGCGGAATCAAAAATACTGACCATCGCTGAGAATTCACTATCTGATATAATCGTATTATCGAGTGACGACGATATCATCAGGGATAACTGCGAATATGCGGTTGATGCAATATGAAATTGAAGTAAGTAATTCTGCAGTTTACTCTGGCTGCATGATGATATCTTTTTTGCTATCCCGGTTGATATACCCCGATTGTAGCCACCGCAGAAATGCAAATTGGAACTACAACCGGGGCAATCATTGTAACAGATGCTAGTATTATTCCGGCACCAGTGAGAACGCTTGACACCGAGTATATAATAACATCAATTGCGGTGATTCTTCGTCGGTATTTTTTTATTTTTATTTGATACTCCTCAGTGAGGGTTTTGAGTCTATTCTGAAATTCTCTGACCTGATCATAGCGACATTGAGTTGATGAAATCATTTTTTTTTTAAAAACACTAGCGTTTTCAATTGTGAAATCCGAACGATTTAGTTATTTACTTAAATCCGCTACGAATTCAACATACCAGGTTACTGAAACCCCAATCAAACTTTTATCAGTATATGTTATCGTGAACTTTTCAGTTTTATCCTTGTCGATGATCGTTGAAATCGTATTGTTGACCCCGGATGAACTCGACGATGAAATATTAAATTGAGTTAATGGTGTTACTAGTGTTAATCGATAAATACCCTTGATAGTAGCTGTGATATCTAATTTGTTGTTTGCAGGTGTCCACTCAAATGATCCGTGTTGGATTGTATATACTACGTTATTGGTTTTCTCATGAGGAATTTTTGTTTTTTCAATGATTGTTATCATCCTCGAAAAATCACCTTTGACGGCTTCGATGAAAGTTTTCGTCTCATCGATGGATTTTTTAATATCAGGGAGTTTTATTTCAATTTTATCCAACTGGGTTCCAATAAATTTATCAATGATATTTCTACGAAAAACTGAAAACTGTTTTCCGTTATCTTCAATTTTAGATTCAAGTGTTGCTAGTACAACCACAAAATTTTTTAACTCATCGTTGAGAGTTTTTAATCGATCTGTAATCGTCGAAACGAGTACACCCGGTTTTAGTTTACCCTGATCGGAAAATAACGCGATAGTATCCTCGATTGCGTTTTGTTGTTTAACCAAAATATCATCCAGAGAAATATTACTGGTTTTCAATTTACCCTGATCGGAAAATAACGCAACGGTGTTCTCGATTGCGTTTCGTTGTTTAACTAAAATATCATCCAATGACACATCACTGGATTTCAATTTACCCTGTTTGTCTTGAAATACAACTATTTCATTAGGATCAACACTTGTTAAATTTAACGTCTCAGCGATTTCATCTTCAATTATTTTTTTTATATCCTTGACAGAATCAGGTGGTGCAGTGCCATCGGGTTTGGGTTTCAAAGATCTCCCCCAAATATCAATCATGTTATTGTAAAACTCTTTCTCTCTCTAAAAAGCGATTGCTAGTGTATTCATTCACGACAACATGTGGTGTTTTTCCGCTTGGGTTACTCAAGGAGTTAGAAATAGCGTCAAGGACATTTAATACTTCGCTGCCACATATTGGTGGGTCATTCATTTGTTGTGTTGGTAGCGTAGAATACCAAGTCTTCATTGGAAGGGTTTTTATATACCGCATAAACTCTTTTGGTGGGGCTAATCCATATGAATCGAAATAAACAATCCAACGTGGATCAATAGCGTATGCAACCCAGTGAGTACCAGGTCCGGTGCTGTTATCGAGATTAATAATACCTGTTTCAGTTTTGTTTGGTTGATGTGGTAATTGATCTTTCATAAAAACACCTCTGAAATTTTTAATCACTAGTTTTTTAGCCGCATCCATTAAATCAAAATTGGACATGGGAACCATAGGTTCCTCAATTAATAAATCGTTCCTGGTAGTCTTACACCCGATCCGTTCACGGATCTCCCGCTGTACCACGAATACGGGGTTCCTGGTAGTCTTAGACCCGATCCGTTCACGGATCTCCCGCTGTACCACAAATACGGGGTTCCTGGTAGTCTTAGACCCTTTCCCTTTTTTTATATCCTTTCCCAGTTGCCTTCTTTAGTGCCATTCCTGCTGCAGTACCAACGGCTCCTAACGCTGCCGCTTTAGCCACCGCTGGGGCTGCTGCTGCAATCAATGCTGGAATCGCAGCTAACAACGGAAATATACCGCCTGTTTTAATCATATTTTTGATAGCAGCTGCAGAGAGAGTAATCTGAACACCTTTTTTGGCTGCAAGTGCATCATTGAAATGTTTTATTTGACGAGTTGTCAGCGATAGTTTATTTGCACCACCAGTCATTTGGTTGGGTTCAGCGTGATTGTGGTTCCACATTTTTTAGCTGATTCCGATTGCAATTTTTTTAATTGACCGGGAGTTAACGCAACACTAATAACACTATATGACATTATACATAATTGATTGATTCTAAATCGTTTACAATTTCAATTACATGTTTTCTACTGGGGCATCTACCACTCTCATTCTTCCACCAACACCTTCAAGTATCATTGATTTATCACTGAGAATGACAGCGACCGCTCTATAATTAGCAATAGCACCACGAGTCACATTAGCTCTAAAGTGTATATCAACAACTGACTGTCTTGTCAAATCGAGATGTTCCAGTGAGAAGTAATAGATCGGATACAAATTTTTAAAATCATATTGTGATATTTGCAAACCAGTATCCACATTTTGATCACGTGCCATAAATGACAACAGACGATGATACACGCGTGCAATATGATTTTCTGTGTAATTAAGTTGTATATCCTCGGATGGTTCCTGTTGGCCGTTTATTCTCAGTGAGACGTCTTTCACACCTAACTGATCAAATATCATATGGCTGGAGAGTTGATTGCCAACTCGTGTGTTATCCTGTAACGCAATAAATATATGACGTGGCGCAGCAACACCTTGTTTTGATGCTAGATTCCACGTGAATAACCCGTTCAGATTTGATTGCTTCACATCTGTACTCACGGTTAGCCAACTCAACAACGACTTTCCTCCTTGGTCCATAAATGATAGTAATCGTTGTTCTGCGGTGATTGCTGGAGTCAACACTGGCATCCACAATGATATTTTTGTTAAATTGACTTTACCGGCATCAGCATTTGGATTTGCAACATCTGCTGGAATCCTCCAGATTGCGTCACTATCATCACTCTTTCGTACAAGCGATACTGTATGCTTCGCCCCATAAATAACTTTTCGGACGTTTCTACAGAATCCAAATATGTGATGCAGTGGAATCGCGCATGAAAATGATTTACGCGCTCCTTGCAACATTGAAATACGTGTTGCAGCCCCTAGATTGAAATTAACATCGTTGTTTATAATCATATCTTCGATACCAGCAGGAGCAGGGTTAGCAGCACGATCATTTGGTCGTCTTACAACGAATTGTTTTCCTCCAGCGGTATTTGTAGCATCTTTTGCAAACATCATAGAAGTTCCTGCTGATCTTGTATAATCATCGGAATATCTCGCTAACCCGATTATTGTTGTAGCCACATCAACATCGCGATCTATCGACTCGATTTCTTTTCCATCAATGAGATATTTTGCACTCTCAAATAACGCCATGATACCATTATTGACAAAACCGACTTGAGTACCAGCTGGAAACGGTGCTGGTACAGCAGTAGTATCAGCAGCTGTTACAAGTTCTCCTTCTACTTCAATAAACGCTTCACAGGGCAAAAAATATTTACTGGTATCATGGACTTGAAGTTCAATTCGCGATCGACTATTTGCGTCTATTGCATGATAAGCGTAATATTGATAATCGCGTACAGAATCATCCTTGCCAACTGGGGCGTCTATATCAAACGCCGGATCATATGATTTTTTGAACATTTTATTCTATTTATCAGAGTCTAAATCGTGAAATCATAAACGATTTTCATCGACGTAGTTTTTTAAAGCCGCTTCCTGCTATCATATTTGCAATATTGCTTTGGTCGGGAGTTAAAGCCATCGACGCTAATTTTTCGTCTACTGCGTTATTTATAATTCTACTAAGACTTGCAGGCATTTCCGCTGTAGATGGTAACGGTTTCGCTTTTCGTAAATCACTTCGTGATTTCACTAATGATGTTAATTTATTCTTCGCAGTTGAAAATGCTTTTTCAGCAAGATCTCCAACAGCACCAATACCCTTATCACGAATAACTTCGATTGCTTTCATTCCTAGTTGTTTAGCTAACGGCATCACTTTTGGAGCCATTCTCGCAAATAACCCTGCAATGGTATTGCCTAAACCATCTCCCTAGTATGCTCTATAAACTGGAAACCGTGAATTAACTACATAGACGGGGGTTGGTTTATCATGATTGTAGTGTATGATCATTATTTGAAATCAGAAACAATTTTTCAATTGGAAACGCTAGCGTTTTTATTCAATCCCGGTGATTAATCACTGTGATAATCCTCTACTAACTCGTCAATGAAATCTCGATATGTTTTGATATCCATGATACCGCCGGCAAATAACCGTCTACAGATATCAGCTGCTTCATTAATTATTTCCGGTGAGTTATTTCCAGCTCGGGAACCTCCTACAAGAACTTCTAATCGTGATATATCATTGATAACACTACCAGGACATGAAATCCTTGGATTCTCACTGGAATCTTGCAATCCGCTTCCGCTACAACCAGTTGCTTCATCCTGTTTTTCCATTTCGTCTAATTTGGCTTTTTGTAAATAATCAAGAATATCATCATCAGGTGGTAGTTGTTTTTTAGGTGAAAAAGATATTTTCTTTGCAGGTTGCTGTCGCCTTCCTCGCAATTTTCGTGGTTTTTGTTGTTGTTTAAACTCTTCGTATTGATTATACACTATATCCACCGCTTTTCTATATTCAATATATGATGCGTTATCCTTCTTCCTAATTCTACCTGTTTTTTCAGTTTTGATTTTGTAGAATATATCAGCCCAATGATCTAAATTTCTAACAAACATATGATATTCTGGTTTCAACATATTTTTCCTGTTTTCATAAGTCGTAACAACAAGCGCAGGAATTCCTGTTGAATCAGTCTTATTAATCGCTGCTAAACCCGCCTCGTTAAATATCACGCGTAAATCATCTACTATTTCTTTTGATTCCATTTGTTTTGTTTGTTCAGTTTTCGCTGCTATTTTTTCGAGTTCACCAATAACAGATTTTCCCGTCTCGGGAACATCTCCCAGTATAGCACGCTCTATCCCTTTCGTTGCTGTGGTTACTGGTTTAAACAATTCTTCGGATCCCATAGCAAAATCAGTCTGAAGACTCTGTCGTTGTTGTAGTTTATTCCGTACAGAGTCACGAATTGGTACAAATCTCCTGATTGCATCCAGTCGTTCACGAGCCAATCGGGTTGTTAATGCTTCATTGACCATTATTTGAAATCAGAAACAATTTTTCAATTGTAAAACAATTTTTCAATCCCGACCTAACACCATCGATTTTTGACATCCCTTGAGGGTCGGCTAAAAAAAAATGATTAATAGTCGGTCAATCAAATAATGATAAATGGTCGGTCAATCAAAGAATGATAAATGGTCGGTCAATCAAAATTGTTCATTTTCTTGAATTAACGCCCGTAGGTTTCTAACTTTAGAATTAACCTCCTTTTTCAATTCGTATTCGTACCCCAATTCTTTTCGTATTCGTTCTACGATGGTATACAACGGAGCGAACACACTTACGTCACTGGAAAATGCGAGAGAGTCCTTAATAGAATTCTGAATTCTTTTGATGAGCGCATACTTCTTTGGTAGCATATCTTTATTGTTGTTAACTCCGTATTCTATATCCTGAAAATCAGACATGATTTGATCAGGATTTAACCCATCTGATAGTTCAATATCCCAACTTTTCAATTTTGAAATCTCGGATAAAATGCTATTCATGTTTTCAGAATTCATTATTCTATAACAATTATATATTTCTAAATGAAAAATATGACGCATTAGACATAACTAAATTGAATTTTTTGTCCCGTCCTTTTTGAAATAGCCGATCGACAAACCCCCTCTGCAACGAATCGTACTGAGGCTCTACAAATATTGAAATACTTGCCGGCTTCATATATTTATTTAAATATTTTTTCTTCGTTAGTTGTTGTATTCAAAGATTTTACTGGTTTCACTTTTTTTGAACAAATGCCAGTCCTTCCTCGTTTGGAATTCTCACTCTGTGTGATTGCTTGCAGATTTGATAAAGAATTGTTCCTTGGATTAGAATCCTTGTGATCGATAACAAAACCATTTTTGATCAATCCATTGAAACATTCAAATACGAAACGATGATTGTAATATTTCTTCTTTCCAACAGTAAAGAACAAATACCCCATACCATTATCCCACCCAACTGGGTTCTTCAGTCTACAGTGTCTTACAACACCATCACTGGATGCTTCATAATTTGTACTCACTGGGTGTGGTCTGAATTCCTGGTTCATTAGTATACTATACTATTTGTCTAATTCATTGACTGATCCATTGCAGTGATTCATTATACATAAACCTTTCATTTAGACACTTGTTTTTAGTATAGCATGAAGGAGTTCAAGAGATTGCCTTCGAAAAATGCTGAATTCAATGCTGATAAGGAGTTTAAGAGATTATTAAAAATCAATCCTATATTTAATCTCGATAGACCCAAAAAACGTCCAAGAGACGGAAACATGAAAGAGTTTAAGAGATTATTAAAAATTAGTCCTAGATTTAATCTCGATAAACCAAAAAAACGTAACAAACGTCCAATATACGGAAACATGAAAGAGTTTAAGAGATTATTAAAAATCAATCCTAGATTTAATCTCGATAAACCAAAAAAACGTAACAAACGTCCAATAGACGGAAACATGAAAGAGTTTAAGAGATTATTGAAAATCAATCCTAAATTTAATCTCGATAAACCAAAAAGACGTAACAAAATCAATCCTAGATTTAATCTCGATAAACCCAAAAAACGTCCAATAGACGGAAACATGAAAGAGTTTAAGAGATTATTGAAAATCAATCCTAGATTTAATCTCGATAAGCCAAAAAAAACGTCCAAGAGAGATTACCCCTGGAAAGATGCTCAATTCAATCTCGATATAGCTTCTAATACACCAAAGAATACAATTCTTGATAAAGCCATGATTAGTAAAATCAGAGACTGTTTTAATGAATTCAAGCGTGATGGAGCATCTTATTGTTGGTCAACATTTCGAATTGATGGTGTTGTTGATGCTACCATGACTGATGAAAAAGCAGCAGTGATAATTTCACGTGTTGGGGAAAAACGGCATTTTTTCCGAATCAAATTCATTATCGAAGTCGATGGCAAATGGATTATTAAGGATAAATTTGAACCAATCCTCAAGAATAAAAAAGCTGTCATTGTGAGTAGAGATTCCAAACCAGGGATTCTAACCGGCATTGATAAACCATACTACGAAAGATCTTATCCCGTAACAGCAATGGTTTATGGGATATATCCGTTAAATGATAAACCCGATATCGCAAAACTAGCTCCTATGAAATATTCGTCAGGGCTTAATTGTGTAGCAGAACGAATAATAGAACACTTCACAAATGCATCCCGGGGAAATAAACTAACTGATCTGCGACGTAGGAAAATAACCGAGTGGGAACTGACAGTGAAACAGCATGGTGCAAAGATTTCTGATATAGCTAAATTAGAAACATCATTACGATTCCCAATAACCGTTATGACGATAACCGGAGAGGTTTTATACGAACCGAAATATAACAAAAATGGAGCACCAATACAGATTATTGATCATAACAAACACGCGTGGACACCTGCGGTAACAATATTTCCACGAGAACGAACCGTGAAATATATCCCTAAGGAGTTCGTCGGGGATGTTTTCTATGAAGAGAGATTATTCGATGCTATTCATGCGTTGTGTAAAGATGATCCTGTGTCAGTGTGGTTACTTAGAAGTGATGAAGAATTCGATCAATTTGTAAAACCAAATGGTGAATTATATCGCATTGAAGAATTAGATAACAGAATGAGAAAAATCGCTAGTGATTTTTCACCGGAGAATTCCCATGAAAAACTACTCACGGATAGTTTTACTATTCCATCAGTGGTAGCTCACTTCGCAAGAGAAAAAAACTCATGGCGTCCAACACGAAATGATTTTCTCGAGGATGTTAAATTGAGTTGCGTCAAATTTGGTCATGGAGGACTGTGGAATACGAAATACTCATGTGATGGTATGATTTCAATTGATATATCCGCGTGTTATCCCGGAAGTTTTCTCGGGTATGGGGAATGCGCTGAGTACTTCAAACGATTTGGACACCCCACGCATGAAATGACTCGTGTTGCGATTAATGGACCATTGCCTGATTTTGATTTAACCGGATTCGCTCGTGTGATATCATTTGAATTAGCTACAGGGTTACATCCGTGTAGTTATGTTTGGCTCGGTAGACACCTATCTGAAAAGGCCTGGATGCCAATAGTGCTATTGAGATATATGATTGATTGTGGTATGCTAATATCGTTGATTGTTTCCGAGGCTATTATATGCTATCGAGCTCAGAAAGAAGTTTGGCTACCACAACCCAATCTAGATACAATAATCAACGAACTACGAAAACAGTTTCCAGATTTCAGTGAAGAAGAAATCATAAATTGGTCTAAGAAGTTATTTGAAATTAAAAAAGAACAAGCAAAAGATCTCGGAAGAAGAATAATCGGTAAATTTACCCAGGGTGGACGATACGACAACGCAAAATATTCTTCGCGGTTGATCATAGATGTCGCTGAATACGATTTTATTGTAGCGGATTTAATGAAACAGGGAAAACTTGTATCCCGTAAGGATGCTTTTCTATCCAATGGTGAGAAATTAGGTACGGTTGTTACCTACTGTGATGGATATAATTCCCAGTACACACATTTGAGAAGTTCAATGTTAGCCTATGCTTCTATTAATCTATTTTCGATGATAAATAGATTTCCTAATACCGCGGTTAGAGTGGCCACTGATTCGATGTATATACACAATAAGTACAAATCAGCTGTAGCGGCATTCACAGATCCCGAAGAAAATTGGGGGCGTTGGCGATTTAAAAAAGAGATGCTACATGAGTATTGTGAATCCGCAGACGTTGCCATGAATGATAAATATCTTTCATATAACCGTATTGAAATTCAATCAGAACTTTCTAATGCACCACCGGTATCTGATCCAGTATGTAGATACAAGACAGTTTATTTAAACGGTTGTGGTGGGTCAGGAAAGACAACTCGTGCAATTGAATTATTTCGTCGTGGAAACGCTAGCGTTTCTAACATGATTGTTCTAACACCGACTCACAGACCCGCCAGAGAGATGATACAACGAGGGGTAAATGCTTGCACTTATCACAGCTTCTTTCGATGGAAGGGTGACAAATGGACTCCTGATCGAATGGGTGATAAATTCATTCCTGAAATCATAATCTGGGATGAAATATGCACAGTGTCATTAGATGTATTAAAAACATTTCTTGAGTGGTTGTTAACCAAAAACACAAAAGTCGTCATGTGCGGTGATCACGGCCAACCACCACCATTTGTCGGTGCATCTCCACATGAATGGCTAAAGGGTTTTGTAGACTACTATGAAGAAATCACCACTGATTATAGATCACTTGATGAACGATTACGCGAGTTCAAAGCGCTAATTAGATTACAACCGGATAGAATCCAATGCGAAATAGCGCGTGAAGTGATTTCAGAAACCACAATGAATGATTTCTGGGAAGCGTGGAGACCAAACGATTTGATCATTGCAAGTAGAAAAATAGTCAGGGATACACTTCAGATGAAGTTATTTGAATTGCATAAAGAAAAATTTGCAACGCTTCCAGTACCCCTTTGTTATAGGCCATCGGATACACGAAAACAGAATATTGAAGTTGATATTCCAGGACAGAATGAAAAACAAATTCTGGTATTAAATGATATTGTGCTGGTTGATATCAATGTCGTTGAAGATGCATTGCGTGCTAATAAATCCCCGTGGACGCTAGGATACGCAGCAACAATACACTCTTCACAGGGATTGACTATATCGAATACAATTGTTTGGATGGTGGATAATCACATCGAATGGTCAAATTTAGTCTATCTCGCAGTATCCAGAGTACGAAACATAAATCAACTTCGAAGAGTTGTTTTCGATGATAATGACACAACAATAAGTGATATTGATGTTAGCATCATTAATAAAAAAAACTCTCCGGTTACAAACAACAGGACAAAAAAAAACAACGAGAATTTGATATTGATGCTGAACTAATAATCACTTTGAAGAAACAACAGAATAATCACTGCGCGAGTTGCAATTGTATAATGCGTTGGCAGTATTCGGATAAGGATCCTCGCCAATTCACCGTAGACAGAAAAAATAACAATCTCGGTCATGTCAGAAATAATGTGATGTTGACTTGTCTTGAGTGCAATAGACGCAACGGTGCTAGTTAAGACCATGCGGTGGCAATTGAGTATCCTCGGGAATCACTTGTAGTTGTTGTCGAGTAAAACCCCGCTGAGGGGCAGTTGAATCCAGTTTATAGACTGGAGGTCTACCAGTCGATCGTGTTATACTAGATATCTTATGCGTAGTGACGCTCCAAATAGGATCAGTAGCCCTTTTTCTACCCCCTTCAAGCTCTCCTGGTTCGTATAAGTACCTCACAATGACACTACTACCAAGAATTGCTTGGGAAACGCTAGCGTTTCTAGGGAAATCTTTTTGTGGTTGTACGGGTATTGACTTCTTTTTAATCGCGTTGATAGGTTTCATGTTGATTGTTCTAGTAATCTCGTTATTCAGTGCAGTAATCACAGATGGTAATCTTTTAACCCATTCACTGGATCGCTTTTCTTGAATGAATTCTTTTGCGTATTGATATCCAAATAACCGCTCAGCAATCGTCCGATTAAATCGTTCTACAATGGCCTGATCGCGATGTAGCGCAGTATGCCCTCGTCGTATGGTGACATTATGATGTTTCATTGTAGATAACACTGCACCCTGAAATTCCTTGCCAGGATCAACCTGCAATAGATTTGGCCAGTGCAGAGGACCTCGTCAATAAATCCTTTCAAATGCAGAAGCGACTTCAGTGGCTGATTTTGTTTTTAACGGTTCTGCTTCTTTGTATCGACTTGCAATATCAACTACGGTTAACGCATATTTGTAACCACGATCATGTGGCAGAAATAATATATCAGCCTGATGAACTTCATTAGGAGCGGTCACATCAAAATGCGAGAATTGAATTTGTTTAGGTGGTGGTAGATAAATTTGCCATTGTGCCTGTTTGGATAACCAATTAGCCGCAGTGGTTTTTTTTCACTTTTGCAGCTCTAGCGAGTTTATTGATTGCAGCGTTACCCCTCCAGTATCCCCTCGGAGAATAATAAATTGATTCCATATTATTAATTACCAGCACCTAACATCAATTTACTTTTCATAGCCGATTTTATCAAAAATGAAGACAATTTTTCTTTGAAGGATTTATCAGGAATAGCATTTAACGCATGAATTAATTTCACATCCGCGAGATGCCTGTTTTGCAGATTGCTGCTTTTATAAGCAACATCATGAAGGTGACAGGCCTTATCAATGGCGTTTATTGGTTCTTCACCGGGGTTGGGTTGATTTTGATTATTGAGTCTGATATCAAGTCTGGTTCCTGGTCCACAGTAGCTATATCCTGGGAGGTGCTTTTCTCCGGGGTATTTTGCCCATGGGGTTCCAGGGAGTTTTGCTAATTTGGCTGCGATATCACCTCCTCGTTTTTTTTTAAATCAGATCTCATAGACACAAATCTAAATTTCTTTGTACCACATTGCACGCGTTTACCAGAAAGCGCTGATCTGTTATTTTTAGTTGTAACCGTCGTCACATCATCTGTGCTAGTACGCGTTTTACACTTCACACAATATAGATCCATAATTTATGTATAGAAATATGGATATAATTGATTTTTCAGCGACTAAAACAAGAGAACCAATTAAGCATCATGCAGCGCTACCAAACTCTATCCGGATGATTATAATCGGGCCATCTGGATCCGGTAAAACGCAATTGTTGCTCAATTTAATAATGAGATGGATGAAGTGGGATAAGTTGTATTTAATTGCCCCTAGCGTAGATGATCAACGATGTTATGAAGTGCTAAAAGATTTTAACGAGAATGCATCAGAAATTAAGGGTGAGAACGCCATTGATTTTATAACCGATATCGATGAAGCACCTAGCATTGATGATATTGATGGAGATATTAACAATTTAGTCGTATACGACGATAAAATGTTGGATAAACAAAAAAATCCTGCTAGAATATTTTCCCGTGGGCGTCACAAAAACACTGACGTGATATATGTCACTCAACGCTACACTCAGGTTCCAAAAGTCATCAGAGATAACTGCAATTTATTGTCTGTATTCAACGGAGTTGATACTCATACTCTTAGAAATATTTGGCAGACATGGTGTTCTGATATGGACTTCAATCAATTTCGAGATTTCTTTAGTCATGCTCAGTCAAAACCACACGGATTCGCAACAATAAATTTACATGATCCTCGGACACGATATCGTATCGGACTCGATCAAATATTCGGTTAAAATCGTAAAAGAATTATTAACCCAGAACTGAAAACTTTAGCAGCAGAGAGGGTGGATGACCACATCGTTGCGACCAAAATTAATTAAAAAATCGTTTTCATTTTTTTAGTTAAAATGATTTCGTAGGGAGATTTCAATCAATTTTTTGTCTGAAAACGTTGTAGGGTTCGCCTTTTTTTGGTTAAAATAAGATCGTAGGAAGGCTCGTTTTAGGATTTCAATCAAATTTTGTCTAAAAACGTTGTAGGATTCACCCTCTCTGCTGCTCCATACCTAACTTGATCAAATCGTAATATAACTTGTACAGCAAGTGCTTGTTAAAATTGAGAACTGACGGGCTAGCAAAGACAGTTTAATTATTTTACTGTGAACAGAAATCATTCTGCTTTCAAACAGCTTTTGGAGTCATGAATAGACGTGAGATGTTTATCTCGCTCGCTCCACAGAACATAGTTAAACCGGACCCTTTTCCAGAGGTTGTGAATTGTTTTTCCAAAAGCAGTATTTAGTATTTGAGTTTAAATAAATATTGTTTCAAACTCATTTCTCGCGACTGTCCTCAGCTCGGTATTCATTTGGAGGTATGGAGCCGTACGCTGGCGGAACCTGAGCACCTAATGACTGTGTCGTGTCGTTAACACGCAATAATTGCAGATATTCCCGTACATATCGTATGTATTAGATATAATTAGATTTGTGCGCAGATTTAGCACAAGCTTAGTATATTCAGTACACTTGCATCAGGATTTATACACCCACTAACGCACACTAATACGATGACAGTCACTTGGTAAACCCTAATATAGCTTCCCAGGCCAGTGGATAATCGTTATAGGTGAACTTGAACTCCCCGCGTCAACTTGATAAAAGTCCCTGATGTCGCTGCTATAATCATACCCCATATCTGCTTTGTATGTCTACAGTTGTGGGGACGATCCATTTACAATTTCTTTCTGCACTGGCTGCCTCATCCTCGAGCCAAATAAATTGTATGATTTATTCGTGTCGTATCCTCTAACAAGTGTATTATTAGCGCTAGCGTTGTGATCGCTTGCCATTGAAATTCCGCTTCGGATTCCACGCTCAACAAACAGATGGTTCCAACATTAGATACTTACAAGATTCCCAGCAAATTCTATACCCTTAAACTGGTGAAGGTTTCGCCATTATAAACTATAGGCTATATACCGCGGTAATTCTCAAACATTATCTATTCTGACGTAAACGAAAACAATCTCTGCAACTTATATTTTTTTTAGTAATATACCCACGATCTCGATCAAAATGTTTTTACAAAAAGAAAACAAAATCAGCAGAATAATTTGTATTCAGCATATTTACGATCAATATCCATATTCTAATAGTAATTTGGTCTAATATGCTCCACACAAAATGAATTTATGTCATATACAGTGTAGTTACGAACAGTCTTATATGTTGCTGGTTATAACTGTGCATTGGCTTGACTGGGGCATATTGCGTTAACGTTGCCGAGAACGTTGTACGTGTTTACTAAGAGTGCACAATACGTTTCGATACCATGGAACGAATTTGCCACACATCTGTGTACCATAAACTTAAACAGAATTGTCTCTATCGGCAGTGGCAACATTATTATTTCTTGCATTCACGTGTGCTTAAGAGATCGTTTACGATGACCGATTTTTATATAACAAATTAATTCATGCTTGCGCTAGTAATTTTTTTACCACCCGCAGTTTTATCCGCACCACATACAAGAAGGAACGAGAGTGTAACATTTTCTCAATACCCCCGGAAAAAACCACCTACCCACGAGAAGCTACCGGCAAGCTACCGGCTGAGCCCAAGTCTCGAACCCACGCAGACAGCGGTGAGATGGCAGTGATTCACTCGGGACCACTCTCAAAGTTGCATTGATTCCTTTATAATTGGTAGTTATACGGGCTTACCATATACAATTATTTGACTTGTTTAGTGTCATTTACTATAATTATATTTGTACCTTTTCCGCCGTCATTTATTACACATTATTAATTTTAACCCTATATGTAACTTTTTGAAAATATTCTTTTTAAATGTATGCAACGGTAATATTTTGTTTTAAGTAGACTATCCAAAAAGATGGCAACGAAATCAGTTCCAGTAGCGGGGAGGGGGGGGGGCGAACAGACCAACTTTGTACAGGCGTCGATTCAGCAAACTGAGGCGTCTTCGAAAAGCGTAAAAAAGCGTCGATTTGGCTAACCAACGCTTGTTCGAAGACGCCATGGTCGTTGGCATTCACCCCTCTGCTGCTATGGGTTAACCGAATATTTTATCAAGTCCCACACGATATCGCGTCCGAGGATCTGATAAATTTATCGTCACAAATCCGTGTGGGATTGACTGAACGTGACTAAGGAAATTTCTAAATCGATTAAGATACGTATCACCGCAGCACCAAGTTTGCCAAATATTTCAAAGAGTATGAGTATCTACTCCGTTAAATACACATAACAAATTGCAGTTATCTCTGGTCCTTTTTGGTATTTTAGTGTACCGTTGAGTGACATATATATCTGGAAAATATCTTAGCGGGATTCTTTTGATTGTCTAACATGATATCAACATACACGACTAAATTGTTAATACTTCCATCGATATCGTCAACGCTCGGTGCTTCTTCGATATCGATTATAAATTCAATAATACCCTCGCCGTTGATTTCTATTGCTCTCTCGTTAGCATCCTTTAACACTTCATAGCATCGCTGATCGTCTACACTCGGGGCTACTAAATACAACTTGTTCCGTTTCATCCATCTCGTTATCAAATTAAGTAGCAGTTGTGTCTTGCCGCTTCCAGATGGCCGATTATAATCGCGCGAATAGAATTCGGCAACATCTCATGGTTTTTAATAGGTTCTCGTCGTCGGGTAGCTGAATAATCAATTACATTCATGTTATTATATATAAATTTTGGATCTATATTGTGTGCAATGTATGGCGCGTTATGGCACAAACGACTTGACGAATACAACTAGCAATAATAGATCAGCACTTTCTGGTAGGTGTGTACAATGTAGTACAAAGAAATTTAGATTTGTTTCCTTTGATAAATCAAAGGGATTAAAAAAAACGAGGAGGTGATGTTGCAGCCAAATTAGTAAAACTCCCAGGAACACCATGGGCGAAGTATCCGGGAGAAAAACATCTTCCCGGGTATAGTTATTGTGGACCAGGGACTAGACTCGATATCAGACTCGATGATCAAAACCAACCTCGACCGGGTGAATATTCAATAAACGCCATTGATGTTGCTTATAAAAGCAGTAATCTGCAACACAGACATCTCGCAGATGTAAAATTAATTCATCCGTTGGATTCTATCACTAATAAATCCTTCAAAGAAATGTTGGCTTCATAGTTAGTAAAATCAGCTATGAAAGGTAAATTGATGTTAGGTGCCAGTAATTAATAATAGCATGGAATCTATTTATTATTATCCAAGAGGATATTGGAGGGGTAAAGCAGCAATCGGTAAACTCGCTAGCTCAGCAAAAGTAAAAAATATCACCTCGGCTAATTGGTTATCCAAACAGGCGATATGGCAAATTTATCTACCGCCGCCTAAACAACTTAACTACTTGCATTTTGATGTGACCGTTCCTAATGAGGTTCATCAAACTGATATATTATTTCTGCCACATGATGGTGGTTACAAATACGCGTTAACTGTAGCTGATGTTGCGAGTCGATACAAACAAGCAGAGCCGTTGAAAACAAAATCATCAATTGAAGTGGCTTCTGCGTTTAAAAGGATTTATCGAAGGGGTGCTCTGCACTGGCCAAATCTATTACAAGTTGATCCTGGCAAGGAATTTCAAGGTGCGGTTCTGTCAATGATGAAGAATCATAATACCGCGTTACGACGAGGGTATACTGCACTACATCGCGATCAGGCAATTGTTGAACGATTTAATCGCACACTTGCTGAGCGGTTATTTGGATATCAATACGCAAGGAGTTTATTCAGGATAAACGATCTCGTGAATGGGTCAAGACATTACCAGGCGTAATTATAGCGCTGAATAATGAGATTACTAGAATGATTAATATGAAACCTAACAACGCCATTAAAAAAGTCTATACCAGTACAACCGCAAAAAGATTTTTCAAAACAACCAATACTCGGTAATGTCGCTTTGAGATATTTATACGAACCAGGAGAGCTCGAAGGTGGTAAAAAAAATGCGACTGATCCCATTTGGAGTATTACCGCGCATAAAATATCTAGTATAGCACGATCCACGGGTAGACCAGCAATCCATAGATTGGACTTAATTGCTCCTCAGCGAGGATTTACTCGTGAACAACTGCAAGTGATACCCGAGGACACTCAATTACCGCTGCGTGGTCTTAACTAGCACCTCTTTGTCTGTTGCATTCAAGACAAGTCAGCATGACGTTATCGTTGGTATGACCAATACTGCTATTCTTTCTGTCTACTGTAAATTGGCGAGGATCTTTATCCGACCAGCGCCAACGCATTATACAATTGCAACTCGCGCAGTGATTATTCTGTTGTTGCTTCAGCGTAATTATTAATTCGGCATCAATATCAAATTCTCTGTTATCTTTTTTATCCTGTTTTTTATAACCAGAGAGTTTTTTTCTGATTATGTCATCGCGTATATCACTTATTGTAGTGTCATTATCATCTAAAACAATTCTTCGAAGTTTATTCTTCGTACTATGGATACTGAGAGATAAACTAAATTCGACCACTCGATGTGATTATCTACCATCCAAACAATTGTATCGGATATAGTCAATCCCTGTGAGGAATGTATTATCGTTGCGTAACCTAGCGTCCACGGGGATTTATCAGCGCGTAATGTATCTTCGACGACATTGATATCAACCAGCACAATATCATTTAGCACTAAATTTTGCTTTTCACGCTGCCCTGGAATACCAGCTTAGATATTTTGTCGCCGTGTATCCTTGGGTCTATAACACAACGGTACTGAAAGTGTTGCAAATTTCTCTTTATGCAACTCAAATAACTTCATCTGAAGTGTGTCTCTGACTATCTTTCTACTTGCTACTATCAAATCATTTGGTCTCCACGTTTCCCAGAAATCATTTAATGGTGTTTCTAAAAATTATTTCACGCGCTATTTCACATTGGTTTATATCCGGTTGTAATATGATTAGTTTCTAGAACTCGCGTAATTGTTCATCAAGTGCTCTATGATCAATATTAATTTCTTCATAATAGTCTACAAAATTCTTCAGCCAATCATGTGGGGATATACCGACAAACGGTGGTGGTTGACCATGATCGCCGCACATGACGACTTTTGTATTCGATAGCAATAACCAATCGAGAAATCTTTGTAATACATCTAGCGATACTGTGCATATCTCATCCCAAATTATGACTTCAGGAATATATTTCTCACCCATTCGATCAGGAGTCCATTCGTCACCTTTCCATCGAAAGAAACTATGATAAGTACAGGCATTCACCCCTCGTTGTTCCATCTCTCTTGCGAGTCTGTTTGTTGGTGTTAGCACAATCATGTTTGATTTCCCACGAAATAACTCAATTGCACGAGTCGTCTTTCCTGATCAACCACAGCCGTTTAAATAACTGTTTTATATCTGCATATTGGATCAGATATCTGCGGTGCATTAAATAGTTCTGATATCTGATTATTGTTTTTAAACATTTATCTTTAATCGTAACATCTGCTGATTTGGAATAATCACGCAGCATTTCTTTTTAATTCTCCATGATCCCCAACTCTCGTCAGAATTAGTGAATTTGGCCACTGCATTTTTGTGTTTCGCGTCTATATAAAATGAATCAGTGGCGACTCTAACTGCGGTGTCAGGAAATCTTGTATCATTGAAAATAAATTAATAGAAGCATAAGCCAGCATAGACGCCCTCAAATGTGTATACTGAAGACTGTATCCATCGTTGTAATTAACAATTGTACCCAATTTGGTTCCATTGGACAAGAAAGCGTCTTTACGATCCATGTACATACACTTAGATGTTATATCCGCGATAATAAAATCGTATTCAACGCTATATATAATCAACCGTGAAAAATATCTTGTATTGTCGTATTTGCCACTCTGAGTGAATTTACCGATTATTCTTCTACCAAGATCTTTTGCGTCTTTCTTTCTTATTTCAAATAACTGTTTGTACCAATTCATGATATATTCTTCGTCGAGATCGGGAAATTGTTTTTCGTTTTCGCTGATTATACTATCTAGACTATCGGGTTGTGGTAACCAGACTTCAGTCTGCGCGTGATATGATATAATCGCTTCACTGACAATCAGCGATATCAGCATTTTAGAATCAATCATATATCGTAATAACACTATTGGCATCCACGGTTTTTCAGACATATGTCTACCAATCCAAACATAACAGCACGGATGAAGTCCTGTAGCTAATTCAAATGATACCACACGAGCGAATCCGGTTAAATCAAAATCGGGCAGCGGCCCATTAATCGCAACACGAGCCATCTCATGGGTGGGATGTCCAAATCGCTTGAAGTATTCAGCGCATTCTTCGTACCCGAGAAAACTCCCGGGATAACACGCGACTATATCAACCGAAATAATATTTTCAGGGTCATATTTTGTATTACATATTCCGCCATGACCATATTCCACGCAGCTTGATTTGATGTCTGTGAACAATTCAGCTCGCGTTGGTTTCCACGTGTTTTTCTTTCTCGCAAAATGAGCTGCAACTGACGGAAGTGTAAAGCAATTTGTTAATAATTGTTCGCCGTCGAAACTCTTCGAGTTCACTGTTGAAAAATCATTCGCTAGATTTTTTGATCTTGTCATGGAGGGCTTCAGTACGGTATAATTCTCCATTGGGTCTTACAAATTGATCGAATCTACCCTCGGAGTTTTCAAAACTGTGAAGTAACCACACTGACACGGGATCGATTTTACTCAACTGGTGAATAAAATAAAATCATTTTTTCTCAGAGAATTCTGGAGAGAACTCCACGGGTATATATTTTATTGTTCTATCCAGTGGGAATATTTTCACTGCAGATGTTCACGTGTTCGTTATGATCAATAATTTTGATTGGAGCTCCTCTCGATTTATATTTCGGTTCGTTTAATACTCCCTCTGTTATCGTCGTTACTGATATTGGGAATTTTAGTATTCGTTCTAACTCTGCCACATTTTGAATTATCACCCCCTGCTCCTTCACTGTTAGCCCCAATTCATTTAATTTTTTTGCGCCTTAGATCGGTCAATTTATTTCCACGCAACGCATTTGAGAAGTGTTCTATTATTCGTTCTGCTACACAATTTAACGATGATAGTTTCATCGGTGCTATTTTTTCAATACTCGGTTTATCATTTAACGGGTAGATTCCGTAAACAACTGCTGTTACAGGATAGGATCTCTCGTAGTATGGTTTGTCAATTCCAGTCAGAATTGCTGGTTTTGAATCTTGACTCACAGTGACAGATTTTTTATCCTTCAAGATTGGTTCAAATTTACCCCTGATAATCTAATCCCCCGTGTCTGAACGAATAATGAATTTCACTCTAAGAAAATACCTTCTTCGCCCAAGGTGTGAAATTATCTTGATTGCGTTTTCGTCGTTCATGGTAGCATCAACGCTACCATCAATTCGAAATGTTTATCAACAGTGAGATGATCCATCACACTTGAATTCACTAAAACAATCACGGATTTTACCCAACATGGTTCTATCACCTATTAAACTCTTTGGTTTATCAGATACTATCGAGATTGAATTTAGCATTTTTCTAAGGTATAATTTTCGATAATCTCTCGAACTCCTTCATGCTATAATTAAAACAAGTATTTAAATAGAGAATTTATATATAATGAATCATTGCAAATGGCTTATGATTGGATCAGTAACCCCGTGTAACAAATCATGCAGAAAGGAGTTCTGTGGATATCATATGCAAAGCGTTCGTAACGAAAGTATTGGTCCGGTCGCTTGCATAAGATGTGGGGTAGGAGTGAGAGGAAAATCGCAGTTGTGTCTCAGTTGTGGTGGCAAACGATATAGAGAGTTGAAGCGTTATTACGATAAACGAACTAAGAACTCCAGTAATGATTCTGACCCTGACTGTGTCAGCGAAACTAGACAGAGTTATGAGAACACCTCAAGACTACATTGATAGATTCTCAAGTAATGTAATAATTCAACCAAACAACGAATTAGACAAATAGTATTATGTATATAAATGAACCAAGAATTCCGAACACACCCTGTGATTGCAGACAATGAGGCTTCCCCTGATGGTATTGTGCGGTCCATACTGGCGGCCATGGTTCAAACCCCGTAACAGGCATTATTGCCAACGGTACCGAAAGATGATTTTAATTGGTGGGGGTGGGCACCTCCGAAATTTAAATTGCAACCACTATACCAACCACACCGAACCGCGGTGTGAATGATTTTTTCATTCAATCCAGGGTGACTTTGTGGAGGGTTATATGTGGTTGCAATTTGAATGTAGGAGTGTCATCATTCATTGATATCATTCATTTAATGTTATATGTAGTATTGTCTTGCGCTGTCCCTTATTAATCATTCATTGTATATATCCATCCATTATCAAATAATAATAATAATAATAATAATAATAATAATAATAATAATAATAATAATAATAATAATAATAATAATAATAATAATAATAATAATGAGGACTTTGTATAGCGCCTCATCTTTAAAAGCTCTAAGCGCTTTACACCATCAATAATGATATCACTACTCTACAGAACAACAAATGACAAAAACAATGGAATTGGAAAACATAATTAAACATGCTGAAAATATATAAGATACAAATCATGATTAGGTCGCTAAGTTTGTCCCTGAAGTCGAAACAGGTGAGTCTTGAGAGCACTCTTAAAAGGGACCACTGTGTCTTTGTGTCTAATTTCAATTGGCAATTCGTTCCACGTCACCGGGCCCTGGTATGCAAACGAACGTTGTCCATATGATTTTGTTTTCACCTTGGGAACAATGAGTATACGATTATCAGAAGAGAAGTGTAAGGATCTAGCTGGTGTATACACATGGGTGAGGCTGGATAGGTATGTTGGACTGGAGTCTGTCATTGAAATATAACACAGAGAACAAATTTTGTGTTTGATTCTGTATCGAATTGATAGCCAGTGTAGGGTATAGAGCAGTGGTGAGGTGTGCTCTGATCAAAGTACTCTAAAGATGATCCGTGCAGCTGTGTTTTGAACTTTTTGAAGTTTCTGGAGTAAATATTGCGAATATTATCAAATACCACATCCTTGACGTGATTCATTATACAACTACCATAAAAACTCGATTTGGAGTTGTATTGTATATATATATATATATATATATATATATATATATTGTTAACAATTATATATATATATATATATTGTTAATAATTATATATATATATATATATATATATATATATATATATATATATATATATATATTGTTAATAATTATATATATATATATATATATATATATATTGTTAATAATTATATATATATTGTTAATAATTATATATATATATATATATATATATATATATATATATATATATATATATATATGTAAATTTACCGTCCTATATAATCTATTGTTTGTGCTGTCCATTCGTGAAAATATCCTCTTGTGATTAAAACCCGTTATTTGACGAGTTTGATTCACTCTTAGGGGAATATGCTTCGCGATATATAATCTATTGTTTGTGACGTCCATTCATCAAACATATCCTCTTGTTGGTCTAACCCGCTATTTGGCGAATTAAACCTACTCTTAGGTGAATATGCTTCGTGATAAATGTGCTATCCGTTATTATTCATTCACTGCATTGTATATAGTCCATTTATCATTGCATTGTATATAGTCCATTTATCACTGCATTGTATATAGTCTATTTATCATTGCATTGTATATAGTCCATTTATCATTGCATTGTATATAGTCCATTTATCATTCATTGCATTGTATATAGTCCATTTATCATTCATTGCATTGTATATATCCATTGTTAATAATTCTATAATCTGTTGTTATATCTTGTATTGTATCCTTAATTAAGTATATATGCTGTCTAAAAAAATTGGTCAAAAATGACCCCCATTTTTTTGTATTAGAAATATGTATTATCATATATGAATTCTGAAAATATCAATAGAATTATAACTGAAATTTCAAAATTTCAAAACCAAGGGATTAAATTATCTATAATTTAAACCCTGACCAAATTATGTCTGACTTTCAAGATATTGAATACGGTATTATTACTAACAAATATATGCTGCCAAAGAAGTATGCGCTGATAAAAAAAAATCCAGAATTCTTTTCGCGACTCTCTTGCATTCTATAGTGACGTAAGTGTGTTTGTCTATTTACTATCGTGGAAGGAATACGATGAGAATTGGGCCGGAATTATAAATTATAAAAGGAGGTTAATTCGAAGATTAGAAATATACGAGCGTTAATTCAAGAAAATGAAAAATCCCTTTAGATACCTCTGGTTGTATAACTAACGATTTGACATGTATAGCGCGTTAGTAAAATTCTCGCTATAAATACATCACTGCATTGACAGAAGTTACAAATACAATGGAAGGTATGTGCGCTCAACTGTCATCACTACCAGCTTTGATCAATGAACAAGGAAGTAAATTGCCTGTAGTGAAACTGGAAAATATTTTAGTGAGTGGTTTTTTTTGTCATTTTTTGGGTAATTTTTCATTGATGCTTGTCTATCTGAGTCGGGTTAAAACGTATAAATCATTTGATGATGACAAAATCACTACATCGTATATTAATTGGAAATTGCTTTACTGTTTTAATAATGGTAAATGAAGCTTTAACGACTAAATTAGCGAGGGAAAGATTATCGTCAATTAGAAAGTATATACCAATCCGCGACTCTGTAAGAAATAATTTGCAAGCTAGACAGAGTCTTCAAACCGATTTTTCTGATGATACGGAACAATTGTTTAGACCGATAACTACGGTTACAAAAGGGGTAATATCAGCCACTGAGCGAGCTATATACGGAGATATCCCCGAAGAAGGAAAAAAAGAAAAGACACCTCTTATTGGTGAACTTGAAAAAATAGCAATGGAAACTGAAAAAAATAGCAAGAAGATCCAAACAAACAAAAAAATCTTTAAGAACACTTCCTGGTGATATAATAACTGCCGCAAGACAACAAGACCAACAATAACGAGAACAACAAGAACGAGAACAACAAGAACGTGAACAACAAGAACGAGAACTTCTTGAAGAACTTGAAGAAGAACTTGCTAGTAGACCACCACTTATCGCACCACCTGAACCACTTGAACAACCAGGTGCTACTGCAAGAGAAGAATATCCACCTGAAAAGATATTTACGGCTGATGCGATAAATAGAATCAGAGGAATCAAAACAGAATCTGAATTAGTTAAATTTACTAAAGATAGTTTTAAAAAATATATAAGAGATAATTATTTAAAAGACGACGAGTCTAAAATTTTTATAAAAGACAGAGACACCAGGGCAAATAAAGTATTTTTAGCAAACCGCGGTAAAACTAAAATAACAAGAGAAATAAGTCCCGCTTTTAATAGTTTTCTAGCTGCAGTAAAGGGTGTCACACAACCACCACCAATGTATACAGAAGACCCAATCCCAGGTGAAACACAAATAATGGCAGAAGCTGATTCTGAAAAAGGCGCAACTGGTATCACTAAAAAAATCATCCGGAAAAGGATTTTCTAAATCTCGAAGAGATTCCAGTGGTCCAAGTGGGGTATCATGTAGTGGTCTAGTTAGTTGTCCTGGTAATGTTCTTGGTGATATAGCACGATTAGAAGTACTCATTGGAGGGAAACGAGCTGGAAATAACTCACCGGAAATAATTAATAAAGCAGCTGATATCTGTAGGCGGTTATTTCAAGGCGGTATCATGGACATTGAAACATATCGAGATTTCATTGACGAGTTAGTTGGGCATCATGGTTATCATAGTGATTAATCACCATGACTAAAAATCCCTTGGATTTTTCATCACCACATTAGATAAATATCATTTAAATAAGATGATCATACACTACAACCATGACAAACCAACCAGCGTCTACGTAGTAAATTCACGACATCCTAATTATAGAGCGTATTATGGTGATGGTCTCGGTGATACAATTGCAGGGTTATTTACAAGAATGGCTCCAAAAGTAGCCCCGCTAGCAAAATAATTATCAATGACAGCCATTGATGTTATTTGTGATAAGGGTATTAGCGCTGTTGGAGATACTGCCGGAAAAGAATTTTCAGCTGCGAAGGATAAACTTACAGCGCTAGTTCGGCGGCGAAGGAAACCGGGATCACTACCATCTACAACAGTGATGCCTGCAAGTGTTAGTAAAATAATAAATAACGCAGTAGATCAAAAACTAGCGTCATTGGTAACCAACGACCAAAGCAACATCGCAAATATGATAGCGGGAAGTGGCTTAAAAAAACCACGACGTGGTCGTGATCGTTGACGTCCATGATTTAGACTTTGATAAATCAAAGTGAATATATAATAAAATGTTCAAATGGTCACCTGATTCAGCGTTTGATATGGACGCACCAGTCGTAAAGATGATTCCGTACGCGATTATCAATACCATTCCTATCACGCAATACAACCAGATAGTCGAACAAGAATTGAACTTCAAGTTCATGATACTAGTAAATACTTTCTACCCTGTGAAGCATTTATCGAAGTAGAAGGAGAACTTGTAACAGCTGTTGATACTCCTGCTGTACCAGCACCGTACCCAGTTGGTACTCAAGTCGGGTTTGTCAATAATGGTATCATTACGTTATTCCAGAGTGCAAGATATCTCATCGATGGAAAAGAAATCGAGTCGATAGAACGTGAGGTTGATGTAGCCACAACAATAATAGGGTTAGCAGGATATTACGATGATTATACAAGATCAGCGGGTCCTTCTATGATGTTTGCAAAGGATGGTAAGAATACCGCTGGAGGAAATCAATTTGATATAAGTCGACCAAGAAAAATTGCTCGTAATGCTGATGCAGATGTCGAGAATATGATTATAAATGCTGATCCTAATTTCAATCTAGGAGCTGCGACACTTATGTCAATGTTGGAAAGGCAGCGTAAATCATTTTCATGCGCGATTCCACTACATCATATATTTGGACTCTGCAGAAATATCCGAAAAGTTATCTATGGAGCAAAGCATACAGTAGCACTAGTGCGAAAAGGTACTAACAATGACGCAATATTGGAGGATTCCAGCGGATAACGCAAATCCACTTGCTGATGCCGGTAAAGTCATTTTAACAAAACTATCATTGTGGATGCCAGTACTGACTCCATCAATCACCGCAGAAGAACGATTAGTATCATTTATGGAGCAAGGAGGAAAATCACTGATAAGTTGGCTAACAACAACAACAGATATTATTCAATCAACTGTTAATGGTATATTTACATGGAACCTAGCATCAAAACAAGGTGTTGCTGCGTCATATATTTATTGCGTTACAGGATAACACAAGAGTTGGCAATCAACTCTCCAGCCATATGATATTTGATCAATTAGGTGTTAAGGACGTCTCCCTGAGAATAAACGGCCAGCAGGAATCATCTGAAGATATACAACTTAATTACGGTCAAAACCATATTGCTCGCAAGTATCATCGTTTATTATCATTTATGGCACGCGATCAAAATGTCGATACTGGTCTGCAAATATCACAATTGGATTTTAGGAATTTATATCTGATCTATTATGTTTCGTTGGAACATCTTGATTTAACAAGACAATTCATCATTGATATACATTTTAGAGCTAATGTGCTTCGTGGTACTATCCTCGAATACAGAGCGGCTGCTGTCATTCTCAGTGACAAATCAATGCTACTCGAAGGCGTTGGTGGACGAATGAGAGTGGTAGATGCAACAGTAGAAAATATGTAACAATTAGATCAATCTGTTATTATATAATGAAATACAGTCATATTAGTGTTGCGTTAACCACCGGTCAGATTAAAAAATTGCAATCTGAATCAACTTAAAAATGTGGAACCACAATAACACTGAAACCCAATCAGATGTCTGGCGGGACGAATAAATTGTCGTTGACAACTCGCCAAATAAAACACTTCAATGATGCGTTCAAAGGTAATAAAAGGTGTTCAGATCACACTCTCTGCAGCTGAGATCAGCGATTTGAAAAAAACTGGTGGTATATTCCCGTTGTTAGCTGAGATTCCGGCGTTGATTGCGGCAGCGGCCCCCGCGGTGGCTAAGGCGGCAGAGTTAGGAGCCGTTGGTACCGCGGCAGGAATGGCACTAAAGAAAGCAACTGGACAGGGATATAAGAAAAAGAAGGGAAAGGGTCTAAAACTACCAGGAACCCCGTATTCATGATACAGCGGAAAAGGCCTGAGAATCCCAGGAACGGTTTATTAACACCAATGTCAAATTTTGATTTACTCGATGCTGCTAAAAAAATTGGCCATAAAAAACTTCAGAGGTGTCTTTATGAAAGATCAGTTGCCGGCACAACCAAACAACGCTGAAACCGGCATCATTAATCTCGATAACAGCTCCAAACCTGGAACTCACTGGGTTGCATACGCGATTGATCCGTGTTTATTTCGATTCATATGGATTAGCGCCGCCGAAGGAATTCATGCGTTATATAAACCACTTAAAAACTCCTCGCTGGTATTCTACGCTACCAACACAACAAATGAATGACCCACCAATATGTGGCAGCGAAGTATTAAATGTCCTTGACGCTATTTCAATATCTGGAAAACCACCACATGTTGTCGTAAATGGATACACTAGCAGTCGCTGGTAACGACCAAGTCGTCAACGAAGAGATTTTAGAGAGAGATTATATAGAATAACATGATTGATATTTGGGTGAGATCGTTATCAGCGCTGAAGAAACCAACCGAAGAAATATCTGCATCCGGTGATATAAAAAAATAATCGAAGATGAAATAGCTGAGACGTTGAACTTAGCAAGTGTTGATCCCAATGAAATAGTTGTATTTCAAGATCGTCAGGGTAAATTGAAAACTAGTAATGTTTCACTGGATGATATCTTAGTTAAACAAAGCGGCGTAACCGAGAACACCGTTGCGTTATTTTCCGATCGGGGTAAACTAAAACCGGGCGTACTCGTTTCGACGATTACAGATAATTTAAAAACTCTCAACGATGAGTTAAAATGCATACTAAGTTTTTTTGGCGATCCAGCGACAACATCACCGAATTTATCATTAATAAAAATCTCTATGGACAATATAATGACGAATTAAAATCAATTATGGCTTTTTTCGGCGAACTAGCGGTGATATCACCGAATTTACCATCAATAAAAAAATCCATGGATTGATTAATTGAGCTTGATTATAAAATTGATCAATTTGAAAACAAGTATGAGAAACATGAAAAGGATTCTAATGTACTTCGAAATAGAGCTGTTAGAGAATTGTTTTGGAAATCCACCGACGGTCACAATGAAACTAGCAGATATAAAAAATTCTCTAGATGAAATAACCACGATCCATCGGCAAATGGAAACTATCAACACCGATATTAAAACGACCAATGATATTATCAAGGATGATATGCCGAAGATGATAAAAATACTTGAAAAAACAAATATTCCTCATGAGAGAACCAACAACGTAGTAAACACAATTCAACATGGATCATTTGCATGGACACCATCCACTAACACGCTAAGTATCACTGCAACCGTCAAAGGCATTTATCGACTAACACTAGTGACACCAACTCAATTTAATATATCATCGTCGAGTTCATCTGGGGTCAACAATACGATATCAGTAGTAATATGGGGCACTCTAGCGTCAAGGGAAAATCCAGTCAAAAACAGCTTGGGCTAATCTAGCGTCAAGGGGAATTTAACATGGTGGGCCTATCTAGCGTCAAGGGGAATTTAACATGAGAACTATTTGGGCCTATCTAGCGTCAAGGGAAATTGAACATGGTGGGCCTATCTAGCGTCAAGGGAAATTGAACATGGTGGGCCTATCTAGCGTCAAGGGGAATTGAACATGGGAACTATTTGGGCCTATTTAGCCTCAAGGGACATGGAACATGGGGAATATGATTTGTATGGGTATAGGGAAACTGTCTAGGGACAAGGGAAAAAAAGGGTGGCAATGAAAGCTACTATCTTTTCGAGACTTATGAGTGGCCCTGAAAAGAGCCTTTGGATATTTCTTCTTCTTTTATTTTCTGCCATTGTTCCACCACCTTTTGATTTTACCAATGATTCCCGTTTTCTTCTTCTTTTCTTCTTCGGGAATCCAGTCAGGATGTCCCATAGCTCGAAACTTTTCCTGAACTCTCATCCATCTTAGATTGAGTAGATCAAAGTCCTCTTTTGTCTTTTTGTTCTTTTTTTCCTTTCTCTCCTTAGACCAGTTTTCTTTAATCTGGATCACCTGTTCTTCCATCACCATTCTCATCATTGCTTCTGCTTTCTTTAGCCTGTCTAGACCCCACTTCACATATTCCCACTCTATCAGATGTAAGGTTTCTTCTAGAAAACACCTGACTTTGATGACATGATCAAGTGCTTGCTTCAAGTCCCCTATTCTTATATATTTTCTTTTAATACGTCTTCTTAATTTCTGGTCTTCCTCCTCTATCATACCTTCTAATAAATCTCTTGCTAATTTCAGTTGGCTTACAAAGCCATGGTTACTCTGAAATTCTTCCTCAAGTCTTTCCACTTGATATTCTGCATCAAGGATCCCAAACCAGCTGTCTCGGAGTTGGATAAACAATTCAAAATTCATCTTGATGTGTTCAAAATTGAATGGCTCCAAGGACCGACGATTGCGTATATATATCTTAAGCACGGACGTGAAAGTAAACACCCCCTACATTCACTTGTCATATTAGATACTTCTTACAAATCCTATTATATACTATCCAAAATCACACCCTATACTAACCAAACACACGGGAAGCAGCCAAAACAAACCCTACTATATACTATCCAAAATCACACCCTATACTAACCACACACACGGGGAAGCAGCCAAAACAAACCCTACTATATACTATCCAAAATCACACCCTATACTAACCACACACACGGGGAAGCAGCCAAAACAAACCCTACTATATACTATCCAAAATCACACCCTATACTAACCACACACACACGGGGAAGCAGCCAAAACAAACCCTATTATATACTATCCAAAATCACACCCTATACTAACCACACACACGGGGAAGCAGCCAAAACAAACCCTACTATATACTATCCAAAATCACACCATATACCATCTAAATAGAGTCAGTGTTTATAATCACACTACTCCTCTCTCACACCCATTGGCAATTGACATAGTATTTCTTTTCTTGTTATTTGGGTAGCCCTGAGAAGGGCTGTTTTTAAAACTTCAAATTGCACCTGGTTAATGCTGGCATCTCCCAGGTCTAGCCCCACACACACATCTCCTACTCCAATCATTCTCCCAATTCACTCTTGTGATTGGGAGGGCAGAGGGAGAATGAGTGGCTTCACTATCCCAATCTTCTGTTTGAGGGATAGTGAAAGTCTCTTCATTTCTTCCTCTATTCCGCAACCGTGGATGCGGCTGAAGTTGTTGCGGTCGAGGCTGTGGTTGTTGCGGTGGGGGCTGTGCCTGAAGTGAACGAACTGGTTCTGGTGGTGAAGGTGTCCTCACCATGGGCTTAACTTGGCTAGTTTGCCTCATCATGCGGTGAGGCAAAATTGACCTTTTCATTTCCTTCTCCTCTTCTTTCTTTTTCCTCTCCTCCTCTTCTTTAATTCTGGTCTCTTCTTCTTTGGCTTCCATAACCAGTTCGTCTAGGAGACGCCTAGCATTCTCCAGGTGCAGTTGAAGTTCAATCAATTTTTCCAGTCTATTCATCTTTGGTATTGATGCGTCAACGATGGGTAGCCAGCCAGACTTTATATATAGTTCAAGCGCGGACGTGATGGAAAACACCCCCTACGATTACCCAAAAATCTTACAGTATCCCTATCATTACCAAAACACGCGGACGTGATGGAAAACACCCCTAGATCCAAGAAACTTACATTATCCCTATCATCATCAAAACAAGCTGACTTTTAAAATAAAACACTCACTCACTTTTATACTTGACTCATATTAATTATACATTGAACAAGTTATTTTGAAAAAATACGTTGTGCTTATAGACACACTTCAAAACAAAAGTAAAAAGAGACAGTGATTATAGACTCACTTCTAATTTTTTTCTAACTTCCTCACATACCATAAGCAAATTGAATGATTAATTCTTTTCGAGAATATTGGGTAGCCCTGAAAAGGGCTGTTTTTTTTGTGTTTGTGTGTACGAGGAAGGATGACAATCTTTTATCGTCTAAGATTGCGTCCTCGTTTGGCTACACGATAGGGTCTGCTTCTTCGGAAAGAGAAAGAGAACTCTTTCGTGTCCACACGACAGTCGACAAAACTTCTGTCTGGTTCCTGCTGATGTTGTTGCTGTTGCTGATGCTGTTCTCTCTGCTCTCTCTGCTGCTTTTGAAGTCGATACTTCTCAGTCCATTCTTCTTTCTCTTTTTGAATTTCCTCTCTGAAGAGTTCTTCTATGAGGTCTTCCGTTACTTGTAGCATTCTTACATTCTCAATCTCTTCAGGCTTTGGCATCAGATTGTGTCTGATACGATGCAGAGTGACATAAGCTTCGTTCAGCTTAGCTAGTCTTGAGCACATCTTCGTAGTAGGATGAGTCAAACAATGGATGGCCATACTGGAGACTACCCCTGCTTTATATGGTTCAAGCGCGGACGTGATGGAAAACACCCCTCTGCGGTTTAGGGTTTTGAAACGTTTAGATAGTTTGATGTGAGGGATAGAAAGAAAAGTCAAAGAGCATTTATATGAGTACAAATGTAAAACAAACGACAGACGCATTGGTTTTCAAAACACAACATTTTTATTCAAATAACAAACATTATTTCAAAGAACAAACATTATTTCAAAGAACAAACATTTTTTCAAAGAACAAACATGTTTTTCTTCCATAACACTAATACATTATCTTTGACATGGTTGACAACGTTGTGAATTAAATTGAGATTTCCACTGTTGGAAGTCATTGGGCGATTGATGTACACTACGTTTCCTAGCTAAAGACAACAGATAGCCATAATGGTCACAAAACCATCGATCTACTTTGTCATCGTTTCGAGACGAATGACGATCAAAATAAGTCACTAAATGTTCTAAAGAATATCCAAGACTGCGATGATGTAGATAATAGATACAATATTGTCCACACACCATAGAATCTGTGCTTTGTAATTTCACATTATTGAATCGTGTCGTCTGAGCATTTCTTCTCATAAAGTCAATGATATCATCTTCGAAAGGAGGCAATCCATACGAATCAAAATACTCCGCACATCCCTCTTGAGGAAAGTAGACTGCTACCCAGTGAGTTCCTGGAAGATGACTGTCATCTGTGTTGATGACATAAGCTTGATTCTCTTGAGGTTTGCGATGAGGTAGTTCATCTTTAGCACACACGACAGGATTCCAAGAAGCAGTGTACGAACTACGGTTCAAAAGATAATAAAGTTCCCAGGTATCCATTTTTTGTTGTGTAGCCTTGTTTTTTTCTCTCCTTTCTTCACAGGTGATGATAAGTCATCAATTCAATCCAGACTTTTTGTTTGAAACGGTCTGACAAGTAACTGATGGTTTGCTTCGTCTCTTTACTTTTGGCCAAGAGAGCTTCGATGCGATTGATTTCTCGAGCAAACAATGGAGGAGAGGAATGATCACGTAAGCCTTTATACCACTGAAGTAACACGTCTTCTTCGGAGATGAGACTCCAAGCTTCGTTCAGATAATTGTCCAATTTTTCTTCTTGACTCATCATCATACATTTATCGTGTTGAATTTGACTGGGATGATCGATTTGACATCCATAACAATCTTTTTTAATCAGGTCCCTCATTTTATCTTCCAAGTGTTGTGCAAAACAAGCCACTAACTGTTGTTCCTGTTCTGGCCATCTGGATTGCATGATCACTACCTCTTCTTTTTGGTCTTGGGGATCTGCTTTTTCTGTAACCTCCCATTCCATGGATTCTCCACTATTCAAAGAAGGACAAGGGTCTTCCATAATGTCTAATAGTCTAGAATGACTTCTCTCAAACTGTTAATTTCTATGGTATTATCGAATTCAGCATACAGAATGATATTCACCGTTTCGGGAAGAGGTGCTGCAAACTGAAGTTCCACACGCAGTTGCCCAGATTTTATAGGGTGGAAATGTCCCTCGTCGCTGCCTTGGTCTGGAGTGAAATCAAAAGCCCACAACGTGTAACCTCTTGCATAGTCGTCGTAGGAAATACCGTGACTGGTGTTGGTTCCTAACTGTCCTGTGGCTTCGTACAGCGACAAGTACGACCTCAAGTAATTTTTCTGTTCGCCAAAGTCGGGTTCGAAGGGTCTGGTACACAAAGTTTTGCCATCGCGACTGACTTCGATTTTGGATACATTGTAGTGCTTAAACTCGAAAGGATTGATATTGTGCGCACCGTTGAGGGCTGCATTGCTGACGATACCGATGAATAAACGTTTGGGTAACTGTCCTTGGAACAGATGATCTTCGATCTTAGATCGGAGTCCAGCGGCAATGGTGAACGTTTTGACTTCCACACGCCGTATCGGATACTTGGCTGTTGTTCTGCTCAAGGTGTGACTAATGTCATTTCCCACTTTAGGTAACACTTCCACACGACGCACGTATAACCTGGCTTCTTGGATGATGGTTTTGTATTCGTTGGCATGAGCCATCAAATGGAAAGCAGCACTACTACGATTCAGTCTCAAGCGAATATCTACTCCGTTCAGCAAATACTTCTCTTGAAACCACATGTCCAAATGCAAACGATCTAACAGTTCTAAACTACGTCCTTGCAAAATTTTCTTTCGACGGTCGTTAAAACCCACATTGTGAGGATCGGCAGGATTGCCATCGGCTGCTGCTACGGACAAGGCTGTGTCGTTAAACGTATTATCACCTGCGGTGTCAGGTTTCCATACCACGCAAGCATCTAGATGAGTGTTCTTGGCTTCTTTTCCGTACGTCAAGAGATTTTCGAGGTACGCTCGGTAAGGGTAAGTATCCATGCTACTGCTGATCAGTTTGTTATTCATGTACAAATCCACATCGCTGAACAAGGAATGCATGAAATTGTTGACAGGAGCTACTCTATCATTGGCTCCTGGATTGGTGTTGTCCGTCGATTTAATCACTTTCACTTTCAAATACAAGTAACTGTTGTTGAGATCGATGTAATCTTCGGGTTGTCCTTTGATTTCAAACTCGATGGGAGCTGAATCCGTCAAAGAGGAGACGGGATGAAATTCGACCCATTGAGCTTCTTGCATGGTCATCATCGTGGGTGGCATGGCAAAGAGATCCAGTTCCGACTTGGAACAGGCACAAGATTCTTGGTGCATCATTTTTTCTTTAGGTTTTTTTTCTTCACTTTTAATAATCAAAAATGTCTAAGTCTCGAGCGGTTCTTTTTTTCTTTGTCTTTCGAACTTTTGAGGTACGGAGACTTTTGAAAGGGTGTCTTCGTCGACGCTTTCTACCTTGTCCTTGCTGTGTCGTCAGGGAAGTAGGAATGTCAGACGTGGTACCGTTCAGAGCATTTATAGGACTTTCTCGTCGACCCAAAAGCTCTTTACCCGTTTGAAGCAAGGTATTTTTGCCTGCTCTCAAAAAAGCTTCTTTTGGGTTTTGTTTGTCAATGAGAACATTGTAAAGAAAATCTTTGCCGTGAGTCAATGCGGCATCTTTTAAGGTGTGCAATCCTCGTGTCACCATTGGTTTTAAAACAGGGACTACGGAACGAAAGGCTGATTTAAACATATCTCCTAAACCATGTCCTCGTTGTCGAGTGACTCCTTGGTACACAGGATACATCACTTTTTCAGTTGTTGGAGAATCGTTTTTGAAAATGGAGTTTCACTGTGACTTTCCCTTTGGTAAATGGAATATTTTGACCTAGTTCTCCTTTTATAGTAATGTTGACACTGTCGAAATACGACTTACTGACGGGTAAATAATGAGGATGTACAAATTCACGGTGAACGTGATAGGTATTTCCACCTTCTTCTTCAGCGGTAGTGGTATCCACTTTGAAAGGAATGACACGCAGTAACGGTACAGAGGTGTGTCCTACCACGTTGTACTCCACCACATCGGAGTACACAAACATCAAATTGAGTCCTTGGTTCATTTCTACAGGGGATCGAAAATATTTGGTAAAATCCAAGTTACTGGATATGCCTGGTATTTCTTTTTTGTTCGGGAGCATCTTGAGGTCTCCACCTAAGATATCAAACAATTCAGGACAAAAGGTAATGGCTATTATTTTCTTCTCTGAAAATTTGATCATGAAGCGGCGAGCCACTTTAATGTACTCAAAGGTAACACTTTCTCTGATTTTGTCCAGGGGTTTACCAAACACAACATTGAACCTGCTTGCAATCGTAGTCACTAAATGTTGACCGCTAAAATAGTAGCCTGCAGGAATGGTCAACACATGAGTGGACAGTTGTTTAGTTGCGGGTCCATCTGATTTCTTGTTGTCAATGCCAGTGATGCCTCGTTCATCTAAGGCTTGTTGCAATGGCTTGTCGTACACTTCAACTGTGAAAAAGTTTTGATTTTCGACGATGTTTTTGATTTGTGTCGGGTGTATTATTTCCACTAAAGCTGCTTCCCAGTGATCATCTTGATCCAAATGCATGGCTTGAGGTAATTTAGACGTGTAACAACACAATGTGTTGTTAGGAAACACCTCCATGGAACTGTCACTGGGTAACGTTAAGTAAAATTGGTTAATAGTGTTGTTCATATTTCCAATGTTCTTCTGTCCGAGGAGTCACTCGAGGTTAAAGGAGTGTCTAAAAGAGGATTGTGATTGGAAGGGTGACTGTCAGGAGAAGGACTAACGTTGGCCGCCAGACTCCCAATATTGTTACTGTTGTTCCCGTTGTAAGAGTATTTCAGGGAAGGATTGGGAAGAAGATACCCGATGCAACTGCTGAGTAAAATGGTCCACAATTGTTTGTCTCCTTGTTGCAAACTCAAATTAGCAATGGCTGCACCAATGACACAATATACCACAAAGATTTGACAGAAAAAAACGATTTGCGTTTTAGGGACACGTTCTCCACACCACACCCACAAGGGTTGCTTTTGTAAATCTTGCAGAGATGACGTGGGTGAAGGAGTAGTCACTGTGGTTGCTGAAGCTGTATTGAAGGGCATGATGGTCACTTCTTTTTATAGTCGATGACTTGCGAAGCGTCAATCCAAGAATCAAAACTAGGAGGATATCCTTTCCAACGTACTTTGACTTCTTTGACACGACGTTTTCCTACTTTACGGGTTCTTCGTTCGAGAATGCTTTCAATGTCGTACACGTCGTCTTCTTTTTTGGTAACACGTTGTAACTCAGGCAAGTAAAATGTTCCTTTTAATACTTCTCCGTTCATGTCTTCCAATTTATAGACGGTAGGATGACGATCGCGCACTCGTCCAGTAACACGAAACAATTCGGTGGTCCAGTTGGGTAAGTAACCTTTGTCGAAAGTGCGTTTGGTTTTGCCAATGCGTACCCAATCTCCCGTGGTTAACACTTCTCTACCTTTCTTGGGGACAGCCCTCGTCCGGGACGTACCAAACAGACGCTCAAAAACAGTGACTTCGTTGTCAGGTGTCACCTCTTGTGGGGAACGTCCAATGCTTCTATGGTAAGATTGATTGTAGGCTTGGACTAAGTGTGGTAAGACGTCGATGTACTTGAGAGTGTGTTGATGTGTAAAATATTTCCACATGCGTTCTTTCAAGGTACGTTGAAAACGTTCCACGATACTGGCTTTGGTTTCAGGATTTTCGGTGGTGAAAAAATGAATGTCACGTTTTTTTAATTCTCGTTGAAAAGCTTGGTTCAGAAATTCGGTGCCTTTGTCGGTTTGCCATCGAAGAGGGTGACGACCGCTTTGTTTCAACACCAGTTGCAAAGCTCGTACTAACTCTCCGCTCGATTTGGATGTCAATGGTACGACCCAGGCAAATTTAGAAAAGACGTCGATGACACAAAACAAATATTTGTAGCCACGATTGTAGGTGGCTAAATGAGATACATCAGCTAAATCGGCTTGCCATTGATGATCGATGCCTTCCACTTGAGTGCGACTTCTGTGAAATTTTCGTCGAATGGGTTTGTGTAAAGTGTACGTCGCTTGTTCTTGTAACCATCGTTGTACTGCTGGTAAACGGAGCTTTTTCAGGCGAGTTTTGGCAGCACGATACAATTTCTGAATGCCTCCGTAACCTGCAGGGTGAGCTGGATCGTAGTAAATGCTGGCTAAGACCTTCTCCATGGTTTTCGTTAATAAGGGACCCACTCTTCGAGGATATTGCTTTGGGTGGGACGAAATGCGGGTTGTTTGGAAACGGTTTTACGTGTCCGATGTGCCACAGGAGTTGACGTCGAGGGTAATGGTGGTGGCGGAGGTAATGGGATAGCTTCTTTGGCCTTCTTTTCTTTTCTCACTTCTGGTTTCCTTTCTTTCTTTTTCACATCTGTCGAAGAAGGAGTAGCCATCATCTTTTTAACCCAAGTTTTGAGTTCTTCTCGTGGGGGAGTGGGGGAAGGGGTCAACAAGGAAGCAGCAATCTTACTCGGAATGGGAGTAGCAGTAGGTGTTTGAAAGAGATCATGGGGTTCTTCTTCCTTGGGTAATGGTGGAGTAACGTCTGTTTTAACTGCTGTAGAGGGTGAGGGTGAGGGTGACGGGTTATTCATTAGAGCCTTAAAATCGAACAAAGTGGGTTGAGCTGTTTGTTCCACAGCTTTCTGATGAAAGAGTTGTAGCCGTTTCAAGAGTTGACCGTACTTTTGTGATTTTTCGGTTTCGGATAAATCGTGGCGATGGATCAAGGATTGCAATTCGTGTTGTAATTGCGACATCTCAGCCAAATTGGGATTGGGTGGTAAATGGGGGGATCGTTGTTCTTGCCAATGATGGTATTCCATCCATCGTTTGTAAGGAACCAAAGTTAGTTTTCGTCCTTCCATGGGCTTTCAAAGGTTATGTCTGAGATTGTGGTGCTCCATAGGGCCCTTTTATCTTCTACCCATCCCTTGAGTTAACCCTTGGGTCATCCCTTGTATCAAACCTGGTATTAAGCTTGTCAACATAGGAGCAAGAATGGGTAAAAATCCTCCGCGTTGCACCAACATCTTTTTCTTTTGACGGACGGATATTTTCTTTTGGACCATTTGACGAAGAACGTGTCGATGTTTGGCGAAGCATTTTTTCTGGTGTGGAGACAAAGGTATCGTGCCTTTCAAAACATTCAAACAACATTCACACACGGTATCGATGACATCTTTGGAGGCTGTTTTAATGATTTGTTTTCGCATGGGCGGAGAGGCTTTGGACAGGACGGACAACACGTCTCCGTGTTTGGCTAAACGAGGAGGTAGTCCTTTCCTTTTCTTTCCTTTGTGGGGTGAATAAGAATGTTTTTTGCGAGGTGACATCTTTGCTTGTTCGTTCCAGAAATACACTGATGTCAAAGAATTGGTACACACCCTCTTTTATCTTCTTTTTTCTATTGGCTTCTCCAAAAAGTAGCGGCATGCTTCGCTAAATCCTCAAAAGCAGGGCTAAAGATACCAGTTCGGTTATTAGCTGCTTTGTCTAGTTTCTGCATACCTTTAATAAGACCAATAAATATGCCTCCCCTTTGATGACTTCTCTTTTTCTTTGGATGACTGTGTCTTTTTACGGGAGGACGTCGTTGTTTGGTTTTTGAGCGTTTGGTAGGATGACGAGATTGTCTTTTTTCTTTTCCTTTTTGGACGGTAGAACGTCGAGGGTGATTGTGTGCACGTTTTTGAGGAGGCATCCTTGAGTGTTCATCAGTGGTACAGAAAAAAATACTGATTGACGTCGTGGTTTTCAAGTCATATTTTTATACTGGAATGCGTCGCCACTGATTATCTTTGCGTCGTATCAACTTCATGGCAGGTAACACACGTCGTGAAGGAGTTCGCAATGGACTCAATCGGGACAGTTCTTGTTTGGACAAATCTAGTAAACTCTTTAACATGCCAGATCTTTCTTGGACTTTGACTTTGGGGGCAGGTACTTTATGAGCAGCTGCTACTGACGCTAAGGTGGACGAGGGTGTCTCCGGTGGAGGAGACGTTTTGGGAGACGCAGATTTCCAATGTTTCATCAAATTAGGAAAAACGGGTGTCAAATTGGGTTTGGCTGGCATCACCCGCAACGGAGAAGTGGCAGCCCCTGAGGCTACTGGCAACGTAGTCCCTGCCAAACGTCCTTGTAGATCTTTTCTTACAGGTCGTGGTTGACGAAGGTAAGGTTGTGTCCTGGCCGAAGTGCCTCTTTTGCGGGTGACCGCTTTTTTCTGTGGACTTTTCTTTTTCTGTGCTTTGGTCTTGGTACCCTTGTTCTTTTTCTTAGGGGCTTGTTTGGCTTTTTTTGTTTTCTTCTTGGGGTGAACTTTGGGAGTATTGGGATCCCATTTTAAAAGGGAACGAATGATGACACCTCCTAGAGAACCACTGCCTCCAGGTTTCAATATGATTTGCTTTTTGGTGTGAGTGTCAATGCGAGGATTGGCCAGTTGCGTCAAGGCTACTTTGTTTCTGTCAAAAAAGCGTTTGGTTTGATGTGGAATGTGAATGATGCCTTGCAGTATTTGACGTGCTGTCACCGTAAACCATCGTAAGACTTCTTTGAGACTGGCTTCTAAGACGTGAGCACGTCTTTGTGGATTTTTTTCGCGACTGATGCCGTACAAGGCACGAATCAATTTGATCGGAAGATGAGACTGAAGGGACGTCATGTTGACGATGTATGAGACCAGGTCAAAGTAACCCAAGGTTTTTATAGATTTTTTTAGTGCTTCATAGTGTTATGTCAACGAGGAGGACGTGTACACGACAGGTCCTCCGTCTTGACACCAGTCGTGAAACAAATCGGTACGAAATCGCAAATAATCAGGGGTGGTGGGTTTTAAATCCACGAGTAAATAGGCGTGTGGCGTTTGAGTGGCATCATCGTACGCATGAGTTAGCCAAGGTGTTCCTAACTGTTTGGCTAAAACTTGCACTTGTGATTTATCTCGAGGACTTTTAAACAAGACCACGTAATGAGCATTGAGACTAATGGTACGATGGGCTTTACTTTGTTGAAATAAATTTTGTGTAATGTAAATGACACTGGCATTACGATGATGCCCTTTACGTGTAAACCACAGTTTAATTTCTTCTTCGTCTTCTCCTAACATGTCGTCAAAAATAACCCAATGAGTTTGACTAGGGTCAGACACGATCCCCTCGTCTTCTTTAGGAATGCCTGCTACAAACACAATGGAATCACCTTGACTTTCTTGCAAGAGGCTGTATGCCGATTGCCACTCTTTGTAACACCACACGATGCGTTGAGGTGGACGATCGATCAAATGATGTTTATGTTCGATCAAACGTTTGACAAATTCGGTTTTGCCTGAACCGCTCGGTCCAGCAATTAACATGTTAAAAGGATGACGAAGATACAAGGCTTTCCAACTAGCCTGATCTAAGTGTTCGTCAATGACTTTGAATGTGGAGGAGGAAGGAGTAGTAGAAAGAGTAGAGTGAGCCATAGTCGTGTAGTGGTATGACAGTATTGACACAAAAACAGACAAGACAAGAGGTTTTTATACTTTTTTCAAGACACGTTTATTTGAATGCATGTTTAAATTTGAACAACACGAAAACATAAAAGCCAAATGGATAAATACAGGAATAAAATACCTAGGCAAACGATCAAAGTGGAATATAAACAAGTCACTGTACAACGTGGTTTGGGTAACGAAGGTGTCCTAGAGGTAGTATGTAATGTTCTTATAGTCTCCTCTACAGGGGGTACAGTCACATAGGTGTCTTCTCGAAAGGGTCTTTGTGGGGGAATGTCCATGACAGTTCTGTCTTGAACAGAAGGATTGTCTTGGGTGATAGATTCTTTTTCTTTTTCTTCTTCTGGTACTGTTACTAACACAGGATTAAAAGTGACTTTTTTCACACGACGATGCATTTTAGGAACACAACGCTTGGGCATAATGGGATACTTCGTTTGTCCAAGCCTCAAAATCCCAACTTTTCCAGTCACGTACATCTGTCCAATGAGGGTGTAAATCACAAGCTACACACACATCTTCGTACACTGCTTCCGTACGTAAAAGTTGACGAATCTTTTTTTCTTGGAAAGGTCGAGACGTATCCAGATGAAAGCGTAAGGCTTTGAACAGAATAAGTCTCTCGTGGACATTTAAAGGAACCACCATACTGTCTTATTTTTTTGATAGGTAGTGTTCGTAAAGTGTCCACAAGGAATCGGCAGGTAAACGAAATCCCAAAAAGCAAGTCACTAAAACACACACGACACGTCGACCCCAATTCATAGGGTATAGTTCTTGTAATAAGTGTTCGTAATCTTTCACCGTGTGAATCTTCTCATTGATATCCTTCCACGGAATCTGTTGGATCACCAATGATAAAGGTTGTGGCATGGTCGTTCTCTTTTATACTTCTTTAGGTCAAAGATTACAAGTGTAGATTCAACCCAGAATTAAACATAGAATTAAATTTGCTCAAAAAGCGAAAGTGATTAATATAACGTGTAATTTCGTCCCACTGCCATTCAGGGTAACGGTTAAGAAGGATCAAAGCATCTTCAGAGGTGAACGTAGTAAATTGGTAACAGAGCAAAAAAATACCCTTGATCCAGAGAAATCTAACACGTTGGTTAATTTTTGTCACTTTCCTCTTGTGAATTTCACGACACAAAAGTTCTACAGTCACCCATTGCGATTTTTCTTTAGCAAGACCCTGCCAAACGTCCTTGTAGATCTTCTCTTGCAATTCGTGTGGTAATCCTTGAATATAATGTTTTAGAGAGGGTTTATATACTGGTCTAGGTGTGTTACACGACATGGAGTAGTAGTGTCACTTCCAATCACTAGGTCCCACTAAAGGTAGGTATTGACAATTCGGAGACCATCGAGCATGTTCCAGGTAAGCGGAATCTTTATGTTCCCACTCGTAAATGGATACACCACAACTGAAACACTTGACTTTATCCCCTTCGCCCAAGTAGAAAAATCCGGCTCTGGCTAATTCTTCAGGAGTTGGTCCAGGCAGATATTTTGGCCATTTATCTTTGAAGGTTTGAAATCGACTTTTAAAGTGGCAGTATTCAGGCAAACTCGTCGGGAACGAATATTCGACTCTCCTCACTTCTGTTCGATGCAGGTACGGTGAAATTCCTAGGAGTCCACGATAACGTGTCGCACCGCTTTCGCATCCCTCAGGTTTGACACGCACAGCATCACTTTCCAGGGTAGATATAGGGGTAGTAGTCATAGCAAAGTTCCTACGATATCCTGCTGAATCGCTAACGTCACAGAGCCTGGCATCACTACAATCGCAAGGTTTAGCATCGCACTCCACTTGAGAATTCCCAAATTTGAATGATGTCTGTTTAAATGGATTCATCTTCTTTTCGCTGGGTCGTTGTAGTGATAAATGAACTATTGATCGTGGACGATGTTCCTTTTTATATGCTGCCCAATTTTGACGTGACCGTACGGTAGAGTGAAGTGATTGGGAAGTCGTACTCTCTTTTGGTACACGATTTGATAGACTTTTTCCAAAGGTCGGCTAACAATTTGGTGTGTGGGTAAACGGACAATCTTGTGCGGTTCGTGGGTAGTCACTTGAAACGTTTCATCCTGTCCCGACTGCAAGGCTTCTTGTAGTACGTCAAAGTTCACCACTTGACTGGTGCGATAATTAAGAGTCAATCCTTTCACTTTACATTCGGTGTGCATTTTTCCTTGGGGGTCTCGGTATTCGTAGCCGTAATTTTTAGGACCGCCACTTGCAAAACTTAGAATCTTGTCGTCGGGATGTTCATCGGTCCAGGCTCCTAAACGGTCTCCTTCGATGACAGGGTTACACTGGTTCGGTCGGTGAATGTAGATGCAACTGTCTGTGTCAAAATACAACACGCGATCTCCTAACAGTTCTAACACTTCGTACAATTTTAAGCGAGCGTGGGTTGTCACGTAAGCCGCAATGATGACATTTCCAAATTTGTCGGCTTCTACAAAGTCTAGTTCTTCTTCGTAATTGACTAAGATCAAGTCCTCACGAATGACGTCCACGTGTTTGATGACTTTGGTTGGGTCGTGAATCATCTGGAAGAAGCGAGACGGTTCGGACAAATACTCCGTCTTGGGTAAAGACGGACGTTGTGCCATTTTACCCCACAAACAATTGAGCATCACTTTGGCAAACGACCGCCTTCCTTCGTTTTTCTCGATGTGGTCTAAAGTGATACCTTCCTGCTCCCGATATTTTTCTTTGAATATCTTTTGGTCTTCGGGAGTGTGACACCAGGAAGGATAGCCACTAGCTTCTTGTTTTAGTTTTAAAAAGGCATCCACGTAGTCTGCAAAAATACCTTTCTGTCTCTCGTCGCCCTTGCAGTATTGTTGTGTTTTGGGAAAGTGGTAAATTTCGTACACTTCTAACAGTTGATATCCCAGGTCCAGAGCTTTAAACAATTCCACGCTCACCCACGTTCCTGTCAAGGCACGTTCTTCCTGAGTGTGATGACAAGGTTGGTCTTGGTTGCACGTTTCGGCACATGTGCGACACAAAGGAAACATCAGTTTTCCTTGGCAATGGTGAGGTAAAACGGGATGGTACAAGTCTGTGGGTGGTAAGACTTTACACTTGATCAATCCTTCGTACTGTCGAATGTGGTCCAAATCAATGTGTTCTGTCATCAATTCTGGATGCCCTACGGGAAAGTGACAATATTTGCAGACGTACGGATACAACGAACACACGTCCAAGTATTTGATTTCTTCTCCCTTCTCCTCGTCCGCTTGGTACAGTAAACAGGTAGCATTCGTTCGTCCTCCGTACAAACTATCCCGAGGGTTCAGGGGGTCCACCCACTTGTAACTTTCTACGATGCGTTTAAACTCGGGATCGGTTTTCAAACGCTGATCGTACTCGTGTTCCCACATTTCCACCACCTGGTATCCTTGCTGTTCTAACTTCAAACGTCGCTGACACGTAGTCTGGTACAAGTCTTCCATGGTTCGTTGTAAAAACTGATTTTTGGTGTCTCGTTGAGGGTAGCATAGGGGACATCCGTGAAATAAACATCCGTTAAACTCGTACACAATCTGAGGGTTTTCTAAGTCCCAACCATCTACCGAATACGTTCCGATGGTCTTTTCGCCTCCTCCGTTGCGAGCGTGTTGGATCCATTTGTCTTCCTTGTCGCACAAGTAATGGAGCCAGCGTAGGGCTTTGACCGAGTATTGACGTTTGACAAAATTTGTCGTTTGAGGACTGATGACCGCTAGAGTATTTTCAGGCATAAAGCGTTTTCGGTACACTAAAGAACACGCTTTGGCGATGGTACAAGCTTCTTTCAAAGGATCGATCCCTCCGTATTCAATGAACAGTTCTCGAAATTTTCCACAACAGCGTCGTAAAATGTCCACGTCAGATCGACAGTACTTTAACATTTCTTCTTGAAAGTCAAAGGGGTCCGAGGCGTGAGTCTGGTACCAAGCATAGAAAGCTTCTCGTTGTTCGGTGCGCATGTTGTCGGGGTCGTAGTCGTCAGCCTCAGGCAAATGGGGTAGAACGGTATGTTGATTGGCTTCGGTATTAAAAAAGTGTGGAAAATAACCTTTAGCCATTTCTGTCATTCCAAACGTTTTAGGCATGCGACTTAATGGCATGGCCAAGTAACACATCGAATCTTTAAACTGTACTTGTCCTACTTGCATAGAAATGATTTTGACTCCGTTCAAAGTCACTTGAGGCCGTTCGGTACTTTGTTCCGCATAGTATCTAAGCAGAAATTGCCCATCGTATCCCGAGAAATTGTGAGCTATGACCGTGGCATGGCAATGACAATTGCCGTAACGTTCGATGTCTTCTGGACTCCACGTTTCGTCGATGGGATTTAGGATCCATTGGGCAAAATCGGCTAGCGTGTTTGACCCTCGAAAGATTTTTTCACGTCCTCCAGGAATCTTGCTGCAGTAAGGGCAATGACTAAAGATAGGTTCTTGGATGCACTGCTCGCACGCACGGTGAGCTACGCAGAAATTAGGAATGTGAATACCAGTTTCTTGCATGCATTCGAAATCAAAAAAGATAAAATTCCCTTTCTTCTGGGTATCTTTTGGTTGGGGTTGATATTTTTCAATGAAGCATTCGTGCTCCAAGTCCACGATTTGGCGACAAATGTGACATCGTTTCTTCCCTCGACAAACGTGAAACTTGGCATTACTAGTACGTATGCCTTGTCCACAAGTAGGGCACAATCTCAGCAGTTGACAAGCACTTTTCTGCTGTGAACCTTGCATCTTCAAATGTTGTTGGTAACAGGTAGGACTGACAAAAGTGCGCTGACACACAGGACAATGAACTCTTTCTTGTCCTTGGTCCAGACAAGGTTGTGAGGCCAAACATCCCTCACATTTTGATCCACAATGCTTGTGTTGTTCTCGATTGTTATAACCATAGTCACATTTTTCACAGTAGTAACTGTATCCCAGGAATCCAGTGATACTGGTAATGGTATCAAAATGACCATCGTGATGATAGACGTGAATGTATTTTCGGTCTTTGAAATCGTGGCCTCGAAACAAAAGAGGTCCACGCACTTCTTGAGGGTGTACTTTCAAGGTGTAACGTGGAGCCAAGACGTCTTGCAACTTTTGCATTTCTGGAATGCCACAAGGAGTGTCTTTGGATATCCCCGCTTGCTGTAACAGGAGTTCTGCTTCACTTCTTTGTTTGGCTCGGTCCGATTGTTGAATAGTTTTCCAGGCTCTTTTCCATTCTGCCGTGTCGTTCTTGTTGGCATACGTTCGTCCCACGACGACAGCACGGGCTAAACACATCTGGTCTTGAGGATTGTTAATTCGGACGAGGCTTAGTTTGGTGTTGCGAAGGTTGTCGACCAATAATACTTTTTTGCGTCCTGTCCCCTGGGGAAGAGACACGTGGGTCATAAACAGTGTGGCTTTTCCATCGTCAATGTGAAACTTGTCGTTGGATTGTTGCACATGTTGAATTTTGTCGATGACTTTGGAAGGTGTTAATTCTGATGGGCTAGTAAACTCGATCCAAACGGGAGACTTCAAATTATCGTGATGAATAGAAAGTCTCAAGCGATCGTCTTCTTTGGCTTGACATTGCTGTTTCAGTGCAGTTAACACAGAATCCCACACCTCAGTAATGAACCCTTCTGTATTCTCCAAAGGTACATTGGCCTTGAAATCTTTAAATTTTACGGCATACGTGTAAGCCGTTGTTCTAAATTTTCGAGAGGAACGCTTTTCTGTCTCTCGAATGTGATAGTAATTTTCAGGGTTTACTAAGGGTGGTGCACTTTGCTTGGACGTGGATTGTCTGGGTGTGGATTCGGGCTCACTCATGTCATCTTCAAAATCACTGGCATGAATTTGAGCCAAGACTTCAGCTACTGTGCTAGGCGATACATTACGTTTCTGTCTCTTACTATCTTTTCCTTTCTCCACAGCATGATGTGGCCTTTTCATCTTGTCTGCAAAAAGTCAAATGACTACCTTTTAAAGACCATAACCCCTATATATTCATGTTCGATCCGTGCATATATATATAAAGGGTTAGTGTCTAACGGTTCAGTATTCCTTTCACTCTCACATTGACCAGAACGATGGAAGAACCTACACAAGTGGAACTTCTCATTAGAGCTTTACGTGGGGTCATACGAAAGTTTTCGTCAGACCAGCCGACAGCCTACTCTCCCTCCTATCGAGATAAAAGTCAAGATACTTGCTATATCTGTAAGAAGAAAGGACATTGGGCTACAGAATGTTCAGATCGTAACAAAAATAAAAAAGGCTACAATAGAGACAAAAGTCAAGATACCTGTTATTATTGTAAAGAGAAAGGACATTGGTCTCCAAACTGCCCTAAGAAACAACAGGAGCAGGAGGAGGAGGAGGAGGCGGAGGAAGAGGAGGAGGAGGAGGAAAGAAATTCTGAACAGGAGGAGAAAGAGGTACCCTCCTCCAAGGAAGAACCCCGTCACGTTCACAAAAACAAGAAAAGAAGACGAAACGAAAGTGAAGAGGAAGAAAAAAAAGCTGTGACAGTAAAGAAAATGAAAAAACAGAAAGAGTGAAACAGAAGAAAACCTATGAACTTTTTTAAAGTGGTCTTGTGTTATGTTATGTTGTGATATTGAATTGTGACGTTTGTACTAGAATAAACTAAAGAGAAAAAACGTAAGTGTCTCTTGGTTTTGATTTGATAGTATAATTACCTACACTCACACATTCATTCACTCACACGTACATCATGGGTTTTTAAAAACATAAAGGACTTTTGAGTTTTCATTGAAATAGGCAATTGACATAGTATTTCTTTTCGAAATAATTGGAGTGGTCCTGAAAAGGACCGTTGGTGTTTTGTGTATTTAAAACAAAACAAACTCAGAAACGGGATGAAATCCTCTTGAGCTGTCTTAAGCCTTTGCCACGGCCAAGGCCTACTTCGGGACTGGTGGTTCCTGTCAATGATTTGGTAGAAATCACTAACGGTGGTAAGGTAGACGTAGTCACAGAGAGATCGGGTTGTTTCGCTCGAGAAGGTCTTTTTCTCTTCGGTCGTGATAAAGAAGTCTGATACATTTGTTTCAGACTCTTTAACTCAGCTAAAATATCTAAAAGTACCGTCGTAACCGTTTGATTTTCACTATTTTCTTTCTGTCCTTGGTCTTCATTCTTCTCCGTTGCTGCTACTGTTTCTTCCTGGTGTTTTCTTCTTGCTTCTTCTTCTTCCTGCTGTTGCATAAGAAAAGCTTGTTCTTCTACTTTCTGTTGTTGTAAAAATCGCTCCAATGCTTCTTTTTGTCTCTGCTTAAAATCATCGACGTGTCCATAAGAAGATACAGAAGGCAACGAAGGTTCCGGAATAAATTCTTGCGATGTTAAAAAATCCACAATATCCCAGTTAAAATCAACTTCTTCTGGATGTAGATTTGTCATGACTTTAGTAGTCACTGTTGGTCCATGACTTGCTGTCTCTACTCCTGTCTCACTCCAATTCATTGTCTTCTTAGGGTCCGCCATGATTGACAACTCTCTTGAATCGATTGACTGCGCACAGGCGCTAGTACCTCTATATAGAAAAGGTGACGTCACAGACTGCTCTCTTCCGATTGGATGGCTGTGTCTGACTTTTGTAGCGCACGTTTGGATTGGTGGATACACTCAATCCGTTTCAATCCGCTCTTCCCCTATAAATAACCGCAGTACACGGCATTCGATTCACCTGTTCTCATCAGAAGATGTGGACTAATGTTGAATCGTCAACCCTTGTGTCAAGTATGCTGTTTAGGACTGACATACCCATGTATGTCAGATCATCATGGAGTGTCATTCATAGGACGGAGACAGCCTATTGGAAGAGAAGAGTCTATGTGGAAAGACAAGGTTGCTTGAAGAGAGTTCTCTTCTATGGACCCACAGTAAGGAGAAGTTTAAGGAAGAGAAGAAGATCTGTGAGATGTCCTCTGTGTTAACAAGACAACGTTAACATTACACATAACGGCCCTTTTCAGGGCCACTCATAAGTCTCGAAAAGATAGTAGCTTTCATTGCCACCCTTTTTTTCCCTTGTCCCTAGACAGTTTCCCTATACCCATACAAATCATATTCCCCATGTTCCATGTCCCTTGAGGCTAAATAGGCCCAAATAGTTCCCATGTTCAATTCCCCTTGACGCTAGATAGGCCCACCATGTTCAATTTCCCTTGACGCTAGATAGGCCCACCATGTTCAATTTCCCTTGACGCTAGATAGGCCCAAATAGTTCTCATGTTAAATTCCCCTTGACGCTAGATAGGCCCACCATGTTAAATTCCCCTTGACGCTAGATTAGCCCAAGCTGTTTTTGACTGGATTTTCCCTTGACGCTAGAGTGCCCCATATTACTACTGATATCAACGATCATCGACAAGGATACAGCTGAACAATTCACGATAACATCTACTGATAAACATTTGGCTAGGGTTTCAGTAACATGGTATGTGGAATTCGTAGCGGATTTGAGTAAATAATTAAATCGCTAGCTGTTTCAATTGAAATCTGTTATAATAAATAAAATGTCATCACTGTTGACTTCGTCATCAACGGTACCTTCGGTATCTCAATATCGCTATGATCAGGTTAGAGAGTTTCAAACTAAACTCAGAACCCTCACTGGGGAGTATCAAACATAAATTTAAAAAAAATACTGACGAAGACTTACCGCAGTTGATGTTACCGTGTACTTTGTATCAGATGTAATCACCGGAGCTGGTATAATACTCTCCTCGGTAACAATGATTGCTCCGATAGCTGTTCCAATTCGCATATCCGCAGCGACAACAATCGCGGGAATTATTTCAATAATAGCAAAAAAGATATCATCATGCAGCCAGCTTAAACTGCAAGATTACATAATTAAATTTCATGTTGTATCAACCACGTACTCGCAATTATCCTCGACTATATCATCATCACTCGATAACACATTTATATCAGATAGTGAGTTTTCAGTGATGGTACGTATTTATGATTCCACGATATCGAAATTAGAGCAGGATAATAATAATAATAACAATGACAACACCGCAGAACAACTTCAACGAATAGTAAAAAATACCGAACCGATTCAACAAATAACGGAAAATACCACACCGATGAAGACCAGTATGATATCAATAACCTCAACCAATCCTGAATTCAGTGTGAATTTCCCCACTCCGATTCCCGTGAAGGAGATCGCGTTAGCGAAACTACGAGTATATCATAGTTGGCCTAATATTAGGTTGGTAGCATTTGGTGGACAACAACCGAATAATTCCTTGGTGTTCGCGAGTAAGAATCGCGAAGACGGGACTCCAGACTGGAATGTTGTTTCGCTACCATCTGGGTCCTACCAAATAGAACAAATCAATGCTGAATTACAACGCAGAATAAAATCCATTACTGGAAAAGAACCAAAAATCGCTATAACGGTCCACGAGCCGACGCTATCATCTGCCATTGAGATAAACTCGCCCAGTTATGTCGTAGATATCTATCAGAGTTCTATAAGAACAATACTGGGGTGGCCTGAAATACCACCTCGACAGGAACTAGTTAATCCTGAACCACAAAAATCTGATTATGTTACCGACAGGATAAAATCTGATAATCCAGTAAAAAGCTATAGCGGTTACACCAGGTTGAATTTTTTCACTGGAATGATAGACGACCGCAACCGAAGATATTATGCAACTCGACAGGATAAAATCACTGAAAATTTCACAGCGATCAATAATGATATTTCGCTGTTGTTAATATCTCTTAAATCCGGTACTCTCACCCGAGATGAATTTATCAGCGTCGTACAAACATGTAACAAAATCATCAATAACATGGAAACATTTCATTCGCAAATTATTCAAGAGGTATTAGGTGACAGTAATCCTAAAACGAGAACGGAGTTTGCGACAGTATATAATATACGCGTAGAAGATATTCCCACGCTCAAACTACACGGGTATAATATCTCAGAACTACAAAAATCTCTCAATGATGCCATCGATGAAGGTTTCAAAAAAATGCACGATACATGGAAAAAACAACACCACAACCACAAACAACAATTCTCAAATAAAATAATGACCCAGACGGAGGCGGGCGGCATATCGCGCCACTAAATGTAAATATATCCTCGGTGATTGCATTGAATTTAGTATGTGATGTTATCGAAGGAAGCTATCAAACAAATCTCGAGCGATCAAATCAAGCTCAGCCGGGATATATTTTATATTCATTTGCACCAACAGCTACTCCAGGATTTCTAATCATTGAGGATCCAACTAAGCCAGTCTATATGCGATGTCATAATAATTCGCTAACGAGAATTAATTTCAGACTCACTGACCAGTCTAATAATCTAATTGATTTATGAGGTGAGGTTTTACAAATTAGTCTGTTTTTGAAATCGTAGTGGTTTTCATTGTTAACCCATAGCAGCAGAGGTGGTGAATGCCAACGACCATGGCGTCTTCGAACAAGCGTTGGTTTGCAAATCGACGCTTTTTTTACGCTTTTCGAAGACGCCTCAGTTTGCCGAATCGACACCTCTACAAAGTTGGTCTATTCGCCCCCTCTGCTGCTGTTCCATACATTTGCAAATTCTTAGTCCTCAAGAAGTCTGATGGTTAGAGTGTAGGCCTTGGATGCGGGAGGTTCAGGGTTCAAGCCTCGGCTCGAGTCATACCAATATTAAGCGTTAGTGTTAGAACTTATCGGCATGGTGTCAGGATAATTGTAACTGGGTGGGACATCATGCTACACGGCAGGGCTATACATCATTATAGACTGCCATACAGCAGACACCATAATAATATGAAAAATTATTTAGGCTACGTTAAAAATCCAAATCACACATACACACAAATACACAGATACACACACACACACACACACACACACACACACACACACCGTCCAGTCAATCTTTGTTTCGTAAATAGCAGAGGTGTTCTAAATGATATTGTATTTTGAGTGATAACAGAAAGGTCAAAACTGTACCGTCTGCGTCCAATATCTTCAATGTCTATTATTGTTAATATTTTTCCGGAAACAAAGAACAAAGTTAAAAAGAGCTGCCAACGAAATTCGCCTGTATCCAGGTGCAAAGTGACGTAACGTCCCAAGTTAAAGACATTTTGGACATGCAGTCAGAAAGGAAAAAACATCTAGGAGCTATATCTTCAAAAGTAAACAATGCAGAACAACCTTCAAAATGTTTTCAATTTCAGCATAATTAAAAACATGAATACTAAATCGAATTAGATTTAGGAATAAAATCTGAATTTATAAACAAGAGGGAATTAGTATCATAGTATTATCTGTCTTTTAGTATTTTTGTACGTTACATATTTTTCACCGCTCAAATGACCTAAGTGGTTAGAGAGTCCGCCTCAGATGCGGGAGGTCGCGGGTTCGTTCTTCGGCTGAGTCATACGAAATACTTACATAAATGGTAATAATATGTGCCTCGCTCAGCGCTCAGCATTAAGAGGTTAGACTTTGAACTATAGTGTCAGGATAATGTAACTGGGTGGGACATGATGCTACATGTCTGTAGAATAATGTCCTAGTGCGAGACATCACTATAAACTTACAGATTGCAGACTTTGTCGACTTACGATTGCAAAATTGTTAAAGCTATGTTTAAAACATAAATCACACACACAGGCACACATTATATTCTGCAAAACAATTGCTACTTTTTCAGTTACAAAACGTTATGAATATCTTGTAAATAGGCCAAGGATAACCCAAAGGTCAAGGTCACTGACCAAATTAAGAAATAATGATTTCTTACGATAACTAGACTTATTCAAAATCAGTGGTCACAAAACCAAAGTGGATTACATGCTTTTTCAGTATGAAAACAAATCGACATTAAATTTAAAAGTTTAAGGGTAAAGGTCACTGTGACCTACATTTAAAAAATGCTTTCTACACATAAATAATACGTGATATACATAGAGGATTATTAGCACTGGACAGGTCACAGTAGTAGCATTTGAATTTAGCATTAACACAATATATTGTTATGTTCTTTTCTCAATCCATTGGAACACGGAATTCTAAGACAATGTTGATCAGACAAAATAGTTCTTGTTCTGTCTGTCTGTCCGCATGGATCCCAAGGGAAGACGACATTGCCATCATATTCTACAATGCATGACGTTGAGTCTGATGCACAATAAGTAAGGGGTTGGGAACTGGGGTCGATGTCTCACTACCTGTACAAACAGTTTCATGTAGTATGTTTCCTAGCCAGTCTACCGTGGAACTAGATGACAATTTTTGCAAGAATGCCACCTATTAACACTGTTGTATAAATTATGTTTATTTGTGGTTTAGTCGTATTCTACAAAATCGTAAGGCCTTACTGGTGTATATACATCACAATCAAGTGTTGCAGTTTTTCAGACTCTGTAAGACGATATTTAATTGAGGAATCTATTTGGTTTTAAAGACAGCTGTAACTGTACAAAAAAATATAGTACGTGTCAATAAAACAACAGTCATCAGAGATGAGGAAATACATCGAATAATATATAGTCGAAATTTTCATTGCATGATGAATTTAAATGTATTCTTAAAGCCATGGAAGGATCAATTATTTAAATAAAACTGCCAAAGATAAAAGAATTAGCAATGTCTTTAACTGTTCATAATAATTAAGCATCATAACAGAATCACACGTTTCAAAAAGTTACAATTTCAATAGTAGGATCTGCTCATTTGTTCAAAAAATTTAACATATCCCACATCAATTTAGTTGTAGTATATATTTAGTCACTGGGATAATTTCTTATGCTTTACATGGAGGTTTTCTTCGAGTATATGTTCTGTAACAACTAAAACATTTGGCAACAGTTGGCCAAATGAGATTATCTATATATGTCATTAAACAAAATTAACCCGCAACACGGTGTCATTAATTGTTGTGTTTCCTGTACAAGTTATTGAGTTGGGTGTATTTTCATTCCAAAACATAGTTCTGGCGGATGTTTTTAGGATCCGTTCACTTGTTATGACATCTATGGTTTGACTCTTGTTATCTAATAGATGATCGTTTTCAGGTGTTATCAACCGGGTCGAGTAGTTAATAATATAAAGTATGAAATTAAAGGATGGAATAACAGAGATCTGAGCAGAGATATAGAATAGAAAAGGCGAGCCCGGTTATCAAACATATAGCAGTTTAATCAAATACATGAACATAATGGAATTTAGCATGACGTTTAAAAATTACACTTTCTCTTAGACGTAGAATTTTTTAAAAAAATTGTTCAGTAATGTTATATTGAAATAAATAAATTTTATTATAGAATAAAGCAAACGATTGACACCAATTTTGTTCAGCATGCCTGCACAACCTGGTTGCTACCAGTCCTCTCAAAGTCAACTTTGATGTCAGGTCAGAGTCGCCGTAGTCTGTATGCCTTTCTCCATTCTCTCTATCTTTCTTGATTCTTCCGACTCATCAGCCGTAACATGGATGTCTGTTCTCTTTTCTACTGCGTGGTACAGACAGAGATATTTACTCCTTTAAATCAATAACAATGCAACCTAAATATTTGTCCAACGTTTTCACTTCTGGTATCAAACAATAATCCACACCCTTGTTACGTCAGATTTTGCCTTATCGTAATTCAACAGAACTAAGGCTGATATATCGTCCTAATTCATTTCAGACTAAATACCTTATTACCGTAACTAACTTTTCTAACCACCAAATATGCAATATACCCATCTAAGCTAAAATAATTCTCTCTTATCCACCTCTATTCAAAACTACATCTGGGAAATGTTACTTTGTGATTTTTTTATTTTAAACGGCTCAGATTGTACCATAATTGTAACTATTTTAGTATTTTTCTCAACTTAACACTAAGTTATCATATATGTTGGTCCTAAGTAAAAATATGAATCAAATCATGCCCACAAACAAGAGCATAACATCCATCGCGGCTAGCGAAGTATCGTGGGCCTAACTAATATATCAATAGCGAAGTATCGTGGGCCTAACTAATATATCAATAGCGAAGTATCGTGGACCTAACTAATATATCAATAGCGAAGTATCGTGGGCCTAACTAATATATCAATAGCGAAGTATCGTGGGCCTAACTAATACATCAATAGCGAAGTATCGTGGACCTAACTAATACATCAATAGCGAAGTATCGTGGGCCTAACTAATATATCAATAGCGAAGTATCGTGGGCCTAACTAATATATCAATAGCGAAGTATCGTGGGCCTAACTAATATATCAATAGCGAAGTATCGTGGGCCTAACTAAGATATCAATAGCGAAGTATCGTGGACCTAACTAATACATCAGTAGCGAAGTATCGTGGGCCTAACTAATACATCAATAGCGAAGTATCGTGGACCTAACTAATATATCAATAGCGAAGTATCGTGGACCTAACTAATACATCAATAGCGAAGTATCGTGGGCCTAACTAATATATCAATAGCGAAGTATCGTGGACCTAACTAATACATCAATAGCGAAGTATCGTGGACCTAACTAATACATCAATAGCGAAGTATCGTGGACCTAACTAATACATCAATAGCGAAGTATCGTGGACCTAACTAATACATCAATAGCGAAGTATCGTGGGCCTAACTAATACATCAATAGCGAAGTATCGTGGACCTAACTAATACATCAATAGCGAAGTATCGTGGACCTAACTAATACATCAATAGCGAAGTATCGTGGGCCTAACTAATACATCAATAGCGAAGTATCGTGGACCTAACTCATTTGTCAAAGCGAAGTATCGTGGACCTATATAATATGTCAAAGCGAAGTATTGTGGACCTAACTCATACATCAAAGCGAAGCATCGTGGACCTAACGCATACATCAATAGCGTTGCATCGTGGCACAACAATAGCGAAGTCTCGTGGGCCTAATTCATACATCAGTAGCGAAGTATCATGGTCCTAACTCATACATCAATAGCGAAGTATCGTGGTCCTAACTCATACATCAATAGCGAAGTATCATGGTCCTAATTCATACATCAATAGCGAAGTATCATGGTCCTAATTCATACATCAATAGCGAAGTATCGTGGACCTAACTAATACATCAATAGCGAAGTATCGTGGACCTAACTAATACATCAGCAGCGAAGTATCGTGGGCCTAACTAATACATCAATAGCGAAGTATCGTGGGCCTAACTAATATATCAATAGCGAAGTATCGTGGACCTAACTAATACATCAATAGCGAAGTATCGTGGGCCTAACTAATATATCAATAGCGAAGTATCGTGGACCTAACTAATACATCAATAGCGAAGTATCGTGGACCTAACTAATACATCAATAGCGTTGAATCGTGGCACAACAATAGCGAAGTCTCGTGGGCCTAATTCATACATCAGTAGCGAAGTATCATGGTCCTAACTCATACATCAATAGCGAAGTATCGTGGTCCTAACTCATACATCAATAGCGAAGTATCATGGTCCTAATTCATACATCAATAGCGAAGTATCATGGTCCTAATTCATACATCAATAGCGAAGTATCGTGGTCCTAACTCATACATAAATAGCGAAGTATCGTGGACCTAACTCATACATCAATAGCGTTGCATCGTGGCACAACAATAGCGAAGTATCATGGTCCTAATTCATACATCAATAGCGAAGTATCATGGTCCTAATTCATACATCAATAGCGAAGTATCATGGTCCTAATTCATACATCAATAGCGAAGTATCGTGGTCCTAACTCATACATCAATAGCGAAGTATCGTGGACCTAACTCATACATCAATAGCGTTACATCGTGGCACAACAATAGCGAAGTATCGTGGGCCTAATTCATACATCAGTAACGAAGTATCGTGGTCCTAACTCATACATCAATAGCGAAGTATCATGGTCCTAATTCATACATCAATAGCGAAGTGTCGTGGTCCTAACTCATACATCAATAGCGAAGTATCGTGGACCTAACTCATACATCAATAGCGTTACATCGTGGCACAACAATAGCGAAGTATCGTAGGCCTAATTCATACATCAGTAGCGAAGTATCGTGGTCCTAACTCATACATCAATAGCGAAGTATCATGGTCCTAATTCATACATCAATAGCGAAGTATCGTGGACCTAACTCATACGTCAAGCGAAGTATCGTGGACCTAACTCATACGTCAATAGCATGGTATCATGTGCCCAAATATCAAATTTATTTGTTATGCGACAAGACTGGCTTCAATTATATTTTAGATATTCTTTAAAGGTCAGTCTACTGCAATGTTGCTGATACATCTTTAAGATCATTATTCTGATGTAATAAAGGGTAATAATCCTATGATTCAAGAGTATATTTAAGCCAATCTTTAATATCCGTCCTTTGTATTTCTCCATAATTAAACATGGACATTCTATTTCTGAAAGGAAAGAGAGACAACAAAAAAGCACAAGGATATATATATATACATATATATATATATATATATATATATATATATATATATATATATATATATATATATATATATATATATATATATATATATATATATATATATATATATATATATATATATATATATATATATATATATATATATATATATATATATATATATATATATATATATATATATATATATATATATATATATATATATATATATATATATATATATATATATATATATGCTAGAATTACTTAAACACATATTATTCTTCGTGCAGTAAACAAGCTTACAAAATTTAGCTACAAATATTCCGGAATCATTTTAATGAAATAAACAAACTTAACAATTAGCCATCACATATTTAAAACTGATTTAATGAAGTAAACAGAGTTGACAATTAATTTATAAAGATATCTGTTTCAAAACGTGAGAAACTTTTTCGTACTTTCCATCTTTAAAAATGTCAATGAAAACGTTTGCATCCTCAAATGACATAAATACGATGCAACCAATATACAACACAACCAATATACGATACAACCAATATACAATACAACCAATATATAATACAACCAATATACAATACAACCAATATACAATACAACCAATATATAATACAACCAATATACAAATACAACCAATATACAAATGCAACCAATATACGATACAACCAATATATGATACAACCAATACACAATACAACCAATATACAATACAACCAATATACGATACAACCAATATACAATACAACCAATATACAATACAACCAATATATAATACAATCAATATACAATACAACCAATATACGATACAACCAATACACAATACAACCAATATACAAATGCAACCAATATACAATACAACCAATATACAATACAACCAATATACAATACAACCAATATATAATACAACCAATATACAATACAACCAATATACAAATGCAGCCAATATACAATACAACCAATATACGATACAACCAATATACAAATGCAACCAATATACAATACAACCAATATACGATACAACCAATACACAATACAACTAATATACAAATGCAACCAATATACAATACAACCAATATACAATACAACCAATATATAATACAAACAATATACAATACAACCAATATACAAATGCAACCAATATACAAATGCAACCAATATACAATACAACCAATAAACGATACAACCAATACACAATACAACCAATATACAATGCAACCAATATACGATACAACCAATACAAAATACAACCAATATACAAATGCAACCAATATACAATACAACCAATATATAATACAACCAATATACAAATGCAACCAATATACAATACAACCAATATACGATACAACCAATATACGATACAACCAATACACAATACAACCAATATACAAATGCAACCAATATACAATACAACCAATATACAATACAACCAAAATATAATACAACCAATATACAATACAACCAATATACAAATGCAACCAATATACAATACAACCAATATACGATACAACCAATATACGATACAACCAATATACGATACAACCAATACATAATACAATCAATATACAATACAACCAATATAAAATACAACCAATATACAATATAACCGATATACAATACAACCAATATACAATGCAACCAATATACAATACAACCAATATATCATACAACCAATATACAATACAACCAATATACAATACAACCAATATACGATACAACCAATACACAATGCAACCAATATACAAATGCAACCAATATACAATACAACCAATATACAATACAACCAATATATAATACAACCAATATACAATACAACCAATATACAAATGCAACCAATATACGATACAACCAATATACGATACAACCAATACATAATACAACCAATATACAATACAACCAATGTACAATACAACCAATATACAATACAACCAATATACAATACAGCCAATATATAATACAACCAATATACAATACAACCAATATACAATACAACCAATATACAATACAACCAATATATAATACAACCAATATACAAATACAACCAATATACGATACAACCAATACACAATACAACCAATATACAAATGCAACCAATATACAATACAGCCAATATACAATACAACCAATATATAATACAACCAATATACAATACAACCAATATACAAATGCAACCAATATACGATACAACCAATATACGATACAACCAATATACGATACAACCAATACATAATGCAACCAATATACAATACAACCAATGTACAATACAACCAATATACAATACAACCAATATACAATACAACCAATATATAATACAACCAATATACAATACAACCAATATATAATACAACCAATATACAATACAACCAATATACAATACAACCAATATATAATACAACCAATATACAAATGCAACCAATATACGATACAACCAATATACAATACAACCAATATACAAATGCAACCAATATACGATACAACCAATACACAATACAGACAATATACAATACAACCAATGTCTTTGCATGACTTGTATCTTACACTCACTGAAAATGATTTTGTCTCGCTGTATTTCTTTCTTATCATCATTGTGTGCCTGAGTCTCTAAGCTATTTATATAAAGAAAATCAAGATAAAAAGTCAGTGCTTCATGAAGGGAATGTGTCTGCACCTCTAAATTAAACAAAACGACACCACGAGAGATTCTTTAAATTCCAAATTTATTCGTTTAGAATTCAATGTAAATCTCGCTTACAAAAAGACAGGTATTGACATTTTCCAAGAAATTATTTTATACCAAATATAGTCTAAGTTAGATAACTCTTGTCTGTGTCATAAACAGTCTAAGTTAGAGAACTCTTGTCTGTCTCGTAAACAGTCACAGTACAAGATGTTACTCTTCACCTATTTAAAGATATCACATAAAAATCATTCGAATAACTGGCAATCCGAAGGTACTCAAATTATAAAAATATAGTAGTTTTCAAACCTTTTATGTAAATAACTACTTAAGGTTTTTAAAGAATTACACTTTACAGAAATTATCATGGCCACCTTTCTTTATCATTGTGGGAGGGGAGGTTAGAATTTTAGCTGAAGTTATCTTCAAGGCCTTTTAAATATCTTATTAATTGTGTGCTTTATATTTAGTTATTTATCACTTATTTATTTGTTGCTAAGGTAACTACATATGAACTTTTCTGATTGCATTCCTTTCATTAGCAATGAAGTTTTTTTTGTTAGCTCTTCGTCATACAAATAAACTTTTATTTAATTCATATGAATTTTCAGGTTGTTTTTTTACATCAAAAGCAATCAAATAACAATTGTGTTGTCCTTTTTTGCATCGTAAATAATCACTTAGATGTATTATTGGTAAATCTTTCCTGTTATTCAACAATTAAAGTCGCCGACTTCCATGCTGGATTTGTGTTAATCTCCTCCATTTCTGTTTCATAAATTTCTTTTCTTGTCTGTAACTGTTGGATTCAAAGCTATTCAGTAGATGTCTGTAACTAGATTGTCTTTCTTTGCTGAATGTCACTTATATTCACTTTTTGTCAAACCTAATTCCACATGTTGCATGATATATAGCATTGTATTGGTTTCATTATATACAGCGTTATTTGGTTTCATTATAGATAGTGTTATTCGGTTTCTTTATTAAATACGTTATTTGGTTTCATTATATATAGCGTTATTCGGTTTCATTATTAAAAGTGTTATTTTGTTTACCTTGTAAAGAAAATTATAATATCAAGAGCAGCCATTTCTTAGAATATATCACATTTGGCTTCTTTTACTCTTTAAATGAAGTGTAAAACTTATATTGTCTTAAATTTATTCCACTTCATGAATGGTAACTTGTTAGCATTGATCATGAAATAACTGCTTAACGGTTTAATGTTCATAATGGCAAGTATGGTAACTAAACGGATTAAATTAATTTTTAAATAAAAATCGTCTTTGTCATAAGCAGAGTTTTCATAATCAGTTCACCAGTATTTGCCACTTTATAATTTAATGGCTCGCAATCATACTTGAAAAAAGTGATTTGCTTAGAAAATACAGAGTACACATTCTATTTAGATAACGACGAAGTCGAAGCAGAAATATACAAAATAATTAAAATTAGTAAATGTAAGATGGGAATTACGTAGGAAACACTTAAATGATAGAAAGCTGGATAAAATGAATTCCTAACAAGTAAAGAAGACCTTCAATGATTGTAAAATCATCTAATGCATCAAAATCAGTGTCAGATATGGTAATTCTAGGAATGACATCTTTTCTGTATAAATTTCGTCCCAGTTGAACTTAAATTAAGGAATCAGCTGAAAGTCTACTTACCAACAAGTATACAAGATACATTAAAGTTATAAAACATGGCAAGATTGTAACCTTTGTGATACTTATTGAATGTTGAGTAAATCAATAAGCGATAGTAAAATGAGTCACAATGAATTGGATATGACTGCATTTGATATAACGGGAAGCCTACTGTGGATATGTCTAATTTGTGGATATGTCTAATTTGTGGATATGTCTAATTTGTGAAACCGGTTACAGCCTAACTAAGAGACTTAGAAATCCTAGATGGTATATTGTACAAACAGAGAATAGATTTGCTGTTTTTGTTTATTTGCAAATAATCAGAAAGAGACAAATGTAACCATCTATTGAATCAGGTACAGTTTGTGGATATTATGTTATATTGAGCACCGACTAAACAATACAGAATATTACATTAACGTCTGCAACTCGTTTATATTACAGTCCCTACCTAATTCAAATCTACGTCGCGATGATTTCTTAGTATACAATATTGATAGTCTATTTAGTCAACTGCAAACAATGAAAGGTAAGAAAGATAACGTGTCAATTCGATAAATAAATCAGACTTAAAATATTATCCGCGTTATAAATTTAGCAGATACGACATAAAACATCGGATGCAATTTAGGGCCGTCCATTTAGTACTTCGCATAAAGTTAACCCAAATGCATTCGCTTGCGTGTGTGTGTGTGTGTGTGTGTGTGTGTGTCTACTGATAATGTATATAGTGAACGGGGGCGGGAGGGTTGAAACCTAGATAATAATTTGACTAATACGTAACCTGTTCGACTGGGTTCAGTCGGCGTTTGAATTTATGCGGACACTAGACAAACTTTCTACATTTACCCAGCTTATTTCCTTGATGCAGCCGGACAACCTACGTCGGTGGACTCTCTGCTTTATTAAACACGTTAAAATTATTAATCCTTGATCGTTTATGGTTTGTTTAAATATAAGCCTTTGTATAGAATTCACGGGGGGGGGGGGTGATTTTTGCTTACGTTCTACATGGATGGCCCCTTACTACGGCGTTTGCACGAGAAAGTGTTTCAGCTACTGGAATGTTTGTACAAAAACTTATCAATGATATTAGCGTGTTTATACAATATGACATCGATGACACTAAAGAGTTTGTAGAAAAAGACATCGATGACACTGGAGTGTTTGTACAAAAAGACGTCGATCTTAACGCTAATTTAAATAATGCAAGGCAACATGCATAGGCAAGTAAATAGAATAATTGACTGATTTTATCAACACGTATAGGTAAGTAAATATTACAATTGATTGATTTTATCAACATGTATAGGTAAGAAAATAGTATAATTGATTGATTTTATCAACATGCGTAGGTAACTAAGTAAATAGTATAATTGATTGATTTTATCAACATGTATATGTTTGTATTTTGTATGTTTGTTTGATTAGGTTTTTTAATGTAGCAATAATAATAACTCAGTCATATCGCTACGATGTCTGCAGTGAGGCAGTTTATAGTGATGTCTAGCACTGGGACATTATTCCGCAGACATGTAGCATGATGTCCCATCCAGTCACATTATCCTGACACCAGGCCGACCAGTCCTAACACTAACCTCTTAATGCTGAACGCCAAGCGAGGCAGCTGTTTGTACCATTTCTGTAAGTCTTTGGTATGGCTCGGCCGGGGATCGAACCCACGACCTCCCACTTCCGCGGACGCTCTAACCACTATGCCACCGGAGCGGTATATATATATATATATATATATATATATATATATATATATATATATATATATATATATATATATATATATATATATATATATATATGTAAGCAAATGTTATAATTGATTGATTTTAGCAACATGTATATGTAAATAAATAGTATAAATTATTGATTTTAGCAACATGTATAGGTAACTAAATAGTATAATTGCTTGATTTTATCAACATGTATAGGTAAGTAAATAGTATAATTGATTGATTTTATCAACATATATAGGTAAGTAAATAGTATAATTGATTGATTTTATCAACATGTATAGGTAAGTAAATAGTATAATTGGTTGCACTTCTAATAGGCGCTAGTTCTTTATCGGCTAAGATCTCTATATTTCTTTGAACGAAAGTAATTATACCTAAATTTAAGAAAATACTGATGAAAGATTGCAACATATGAAAATATTTAACTCTTAAGATCACTAGTGTATCAGAAAATGGTATTGCATATACTCCGAATGGTGTATAATATATGGTAATATACACACACCATGTAATGTAACACATCATGGTATTGCACACACACCAAGAAGTTTAACACATCATGGTATTGCACACATACCAAGTAGTGTAACACATCATGGTATTGCACACAAACAAGTAGTGTAACACATAATAGTATTTCACAACACACACCAAGTAGTGTAACACATCATGGCATTGCACACACACCAAGTAGTATAACACATCATATTATTGCACACACACCAAGTAGTGTACCACATCATAATATTGCACACAATTCAAGTAGAGTCATACTCACACATCATAGTATTGCACACTTACCAAGTAGTGTAACACATCATGGCATTGCACACATACCAAGTAGTGTAATACATCATAGTATTTCACACAATTCAAGTAGTGTAACACATCATAGTATTGCACACATACCAAGTAGTGTAACACATCATAGTATCGCACACATACCAAGTAGTGTAATACATCATAGTATTTCACACGAAGCAAGTAGTGTAACACATCAAGGTATTGCACACACATCAAGTAGTGTAACACATCATGGTATTGCACACACATCAAGTAGTGTAACACATCATAGTATTGCACACACACCAAGTAGTGTAATACATCATAGTATTTCGATATGTAAGGATTGAAAGAAATGCAAATAATTACGTTGTAAACAATCATGGAAAGTTAATGACATGCGCATTTCTTATGATTGTGCAGATATTTTGAAGTTGAAGGAGTAAAACAGTTTAATGGCGTTAGGCGATATTTTAAACCAATATTTGTAAGAACAAACAAAATATAGCAAGGTATAGCGAATGACACTTATAGGGTTACGACCGAGCGCTTGAAAACACTAGCATAGTCTTTATTCAAATAATTATATATGGAAATAAAATTTAGAATTTCGGTCAATTATAATTTTGTTCTTCATCAGGTATTACGACAGAAAATTATAGGACGTGATTGAAAGTGTAAGCCAAGGTTATGCAATGGCGAATGTTTGTTCGATTATCTCTAATCGAAAAGTTGATTTTGTATTAAATAAGTTCAGAAATGGAATTGTTTTATTTTATGATTATATCACAAGACAGATTATGATTGATATATCCTGTAATACAACAATATCAAATTTAATATTAGATTCACAAAGAATGGGTCTAAAAGATGTCTTGATACTGCGCAAAGCAGACAGAAATTGATGTAGAAAAAGCATTTTCATTGAGCAATATGAAAAACAATGAATACCGACAAAAAATTACCTTGCCTGTTGCATCCAAGGTGGTATAAATTAATTAATTAATTTAAAGGAGCAACTAAATAGTTCTTTTCATGAATAACACAACACATATTAAATTATTATTATTATAGTAAACACTTTTTATATAGATCCCGTTTGTTTATGATTTTATTAAAGAAGCATACTCGATAATACATTGGATTGTAAAGTGCTCAGATCAGCTCAAGTTCATCAAAGAATACACCTGCAGGTAAATACACAGGTAAATAGTCCAAACAGTTAAATCTATTCGTTTCTGAACTGTTGACACCTGTTCTTTAGCACTTAGTAATATGATTATATGTTTCCTTACAAATTATGGAAAGACAAAGTTTACTCAAGATTTGATTGAAAGAAACATAGAAACTTATTTGATTTTATTGTAATTATCTTTCAAACGCTTTATACAAAAATACATACAACATAAAATGGTTTTGTAGGGAGAGCAACCTGATAGATCAGAGCAGGGAACTAGATTAATGAATCGTGTAGATAGAACTACTTATTTGTAAATACCAGGAAAATAATGATTTATAATTAGAGACGGGTATACATATCGCCTTTATGGTCTTAAACAATGTAACTCATTAGAGCAAAGGCTTTGGGTTTTGTAACATTTAATAAACAATTGCTTTCTCTAGAACACAAGCGAAACTTTAAAGGAAAGAAATTTTAGTATTACCATTTAAATAAAAAATAATCCAAGAAAGGAAAACACAAGTCCTAAACAATAAAGTTCTCGAAAACCTTTAGTCGTATTCCTGAATAAATTCATTGCTCTCTTCCTTAACAAAAAAATTGTTAGCGGTACAGCAATTATGAACAATATTTCCGATAGTATCAATCCATACCCAAAACTTGCATCAGCTGATTTTTATTGATAGACACGGAATTCAGAGATAGCCTTCTCCTTAGCTCTATAAGTTCAAATTGTCTATGTCCCACAATATGTGCTAGAAAATGTAACATAAGCATGGCAAAACTCACTTTTGGATAAAATACATGTCAAATTTGCATCAATGAATATGTCAAAGAATGTTCGATCTAATTATATGTGTACTTTATTTGTGTCGATGTAGATGATGACAGCATTGGTGTAAATAAAGAAACAGAGAGTGAGAGAAGAGTATGAATAAATGTACGTATTATCTGCATGTGAGACTCATTGCATGAAAGGAATCTTGTCAGATTTGTATGTTTATGTGAATCTGCAAAGGATGACAGACACAGACAACACATATTTGGAGAGTGAAATAAATATTAATCCATAATGATATTTTATATTCGTGCCCAGGTGTGTGCATTTGTGTTAAGAGAGGTATAGTAAATCGGAACTGCCCAACGACGGAAAATCGGTATTTTAATACATAAGTGCTTTTCTGTTCTTGTGTGTGCTTGTATGGTTGAGTAAAAAGGTTTTTGTATTTGAGTATTTGCGTGAGGGTGAAATACAAAAAAAAAAAACGAAGAACAAAAATTGCCATCCTGCATTTATCGTAATTGTCTGTGTACATGGATGACTTGGTGAAAATGTGAGTGCAGATGTGAGACTACGGTTAATAGTTTCGGATTAAGATAATATGTATGTGTACATGTGTGTATGTGTCCGGAGATAACGCCAGAAAGATAGAGACACCCATTATTATGTTTCAGCCCATATATTTGAACGCAACTGACATTTAAGAGGGGCTCATTGAATCGTCATCCTTTAGCCAAATGGTTATGCATGGTATTCATCTTGTTCCATGTAAAAAATAATCTTAGGCATGTGTTTATATCGTTACGTGTATATAATAATATTATGCATGGTATTCATCTTGTTACATGCAGATAATAATATTATGCATTATTTACCTCTTTTTACGTGTAGATAATAATCTTCTGCATGTTATTCATCTTGTTCCGTTTAGATAATAATATTATGCATGGTATTCATCTTGATACGTGTAAAAAAATTTAGCGTTGGCATGGTATTTATCTTGATACGTGTAAGAAATTAGCGTTGGCATGGTATTTATCTTGATACGTGTAAATAATTAGCGTTGGCATGGTATTCATCTTGATACGTGTAAAAAAATTAGCGTTGGCATGGTATTCATCTTGATACGTGTAAATAATTAGCGTTGGCATGGTATTCATCTTGATACGTGTAAAAAATTAGAGTTGGCATGGTATTTATCTTGTCAAGTGTAGATAATAACCTTATGCATGTTATTCGTCTTGTTAAGCGTCAATAATAATCTTATAAAAATAATAATAATGAGGACTTTGTATAGCGCCTAATCTTTAGAAGCTCTAAGCGCTTTACACCGTTTATAATGATATGACTACACTACAGAAAAACAAATGACAAAAACAATAAAATTGGAATACATTAAAATATGCTGAAAAAAATATACGATACAAAACATTATTAGGACTCGAAGTTTGTCCATGCAGTCGAAAAAGGTGAGTTTTAAGAGCACTCTTAAAAGGGACCACTGTGTCTTTGTGTCTAATCTCAATGGGCAATTCGTTCCACATCGCCAGGCCCGGGTATCCAAAAGAACTTTGTCCATATGACTTCGTTTTCACAGTCAGAACAATGAGGATACGATTGTCAGAGGAAGAGCGTGAGTATCTTGCTGGTGTGTATACATGGGTGAGGTCGAATAGGTATATTGAACTGGAGTCTGTCAGTGAAACATAGCACAGAAAACACATTTTGTGTTTGATTCTGTATCGAATTGATAATCAGTATAGGGCACAAAGCAGTGGTGAGGTGTGCTCTGATCGAGGTACTCTAAAGAAGGTCCGAGCAGCTGTGTTTTGAACTTTTTGAAATTTCTGGAGTAAATATTGTGACGAACCAGACATAATTGAGTTACAATAGTCCAGTTCTGAAAGTACTAATGAACACACAAGTGTTTTAGAAGCATCAACTGAAAGATATTTACAAATGGAATTGATGCGTCTCAGTTCAAGATATGCAGTCTTGCATATGTTCATGACATGTTGGTACAATGTGAGAGTACTGTCTAGAGTAACACCTAGGTTTCGTACTGACTGTGAGAATTTAATGTTGGTGTTGCTGATATTTATTATCTGAGGTAAAAGATGTGAATGAGAAAGTCTTTGTGTTGTGATCAGAATAGCCTCAGTTTTATCATCATTCATCTGCAGCTTGTTACATGTCATCCATGATTTCACATCAGAAATGCACTTCGTTTCTCCATGGATAGTAGCATCAACTTCAGTTGGGTGGCTAGACTTGTATATTTGGGTGTCATCAGCGTACAATTGGTGAGACACTGGGTGATGATATGATACTTGAGAGCAGCTGAGTGTATAGAATGAAGAGAACAGATCCAAAAACATAGGTCAACCGGGCTGGAATGTATTCCATTTGCAGGTATAATTTGTGTCTTGTTGACTAAGTAGGACTTGAACCACTGTAAGGCTATATTCTGAATGCCAAATACATGCTGGAGACGTTGAAGTAATATATCATGGTCTATTGTGTCAAATGCCGCAGACAAATGCTGCAGCCAAATCCAGGAGGGTGAGTACTGTAATCTTTCCACTATCCAAAGCAGAGAGAATGACATTAAATACTTTCAGAAGAGCAGTTTCCGTACTGTGGCAAGGGAGATATGCAGACTGTACATTGCTAAAAAAAGACAGCTTGAATTCAAATGAGATACAAGTTGGGTTAGAACAACCTTTTATAAGATTTTTATATGAATGAGAGATTAGAAACTGGGCGGTAGTTCTTTAAATCGTTATGGTCAAGTGTTGGTTTCTTCAGCAGTGGCTTTACGATGGCAGTTTTGAAAAATTATGGGAATTTCCCCGATGAGAGAGATATTAATAACATCAGTTAGTGAAGGCAATATTGGGTCTAAGCACTCAATCAGCAGTGATGTCGGAATTGATCGAGTTCACAAGACTTTGGTGCACTCTTCACCACGATTGTCCGTACTAGATCAATAGAAACAGGTCCAAATGATCCTTAAGGTTGTCGCTGAAATTCTGTATCATAACTGTATGGTGACGAGTCAGTTGAAATTGTGCTGTCAGGCGAATCTATAATGGTTTGTACATTGTCACGGTAGAAATTTGCAAACTGGTCCGGAAGATCTACTGGAGCGATGGTACTTGGAAGTAGTGTACATTTATTCATTGGCATTAGTTTGTTAGTTATCTCGAAGAGCTCTTTGCAGCTGGAACTCTCAGTGATCTATTTACTGCAGTGGGATAATTTGGCTAAATGGACTATGTTTGTAACGTTCTTCTTAGCGGCTTCATAGATCTTATACATGGTATTTATCTTGTTACGTGTAAATAATAACCTTATGCATGGTATTCATCTTGTTACGTGTACATAATAATCGTTTGCATTGTATTTATCTTGTTACGTGTACATAATAATCGTTTGCATTGTATTTATCTTGTTACGTGTACATAATAATCGTTTGCATTGTATTTATCTTGTTACGTGTACATAATAATCGTTTGCATTGTATTCATCTTGTTCCGTGTACATAATAATCGTTTGCATTGTATTCATCTTGTTACATGTAGATAATAATATTATGCATTGTATTCATCTTGTTCCGTGTAAATTGTAATCTTATGCATGGTATTCATCTTGCTACGTGTAGATAAAAATATTATGCATCAGGTTACGTTTAGATACTAATATTATGCATGGTATTCATCTTGTTCCGTGTAGATAATAACATTATGCATGGTATTCATCTTGTTATGTGTAGATAATAACATTATGCATGGTATTCATCTTGTTACGTGTACATAATAATCGTTTGCATTGTATTCATCTTGTTACGTGTAGATAATAACATTATGCATGGTATTCATCTTGTTAGGTGTAGATAATAGCATTATGCATGGTATTCATCTTGTTAGGTGTAGATAATAGCATTATGCATGGTATTCATCTTGTTACGTGTAAATAATAATCTTCTTGATGGTATTCATCTTGTTAGGTGTAGATAATAACATTATGCATGGTATTCATCTTGTTACGTGTAGATAATAATCTTCTTGATGGTATTCATCTTGTTACGTGTAGATAATAATCTTCTTGATGGTATTCATCTTGTTACGTGTAGATAATAATCTTCTTGATGGTATTCATCTTGTTACATGTAGATAATAATATTATGCATTGTATTCATATTGTTAAATATAGATGATACTGTTTGAATATCAAGAACAACAATCATCACTATTTAGCATCGCATACATGTACGTTTGCCTCTGTTCTACATGTTATGCTTTCCTTACATAGAATGGCATGAATTCATACTTATTTTCAACATTTAAGGTTTAAAGACATATATAGTATACCCATATACTTGATTCATCGATATTAGAAAGTGCACAGTATTACCAATATACCGATTTACCACATTATTTTTGCCCAGTGGTATATACTAAGGTTTTCTTTCACGGTACTTGTACTTCAGTAGTTTCTGTCAATAATGATATATATATATATATATATATATATATATATATATATATATATATATAACAATTTAAAAGCAAACTATCTAACGAGCAATGCAAGTTAACAGTACATGACACTATGCTGTGGGTAATGTAAAATTGTTTCTAGCAGCAGACCCTCGCAAAATCGTTGACAGTTTTGTAAACAACATTGTTTACCTTTCCTGACTGAAAGATACATATTAAAAGAAATTCTGTGTCGTTTGGAATCAGGAGAACATTCATGGAGATACTCTTTCCCCTGTGTACACTTTCTTTCACACGAGAAGAACTTGAAAATTCATTTTTTACACAGACACATGATTTGCTATCATCACATATATTTAACATTAAAACATTTCCTCTGATGTCTACCGAGTACAATTTATGCAATAATCCAATCCTATGAAAGACACTTTTAAAACCATCTAACCCGAAAAAGAGTTTCTTTTTGTATTGTCTAATAACTTCGATAAGGCGATAAAAAAGAAAAATATTGTTTAATATGGGAAAGCCATTCCTGAACGCAACTTGAATCTCAGAAAACTATTTATTGTCTAGGAATTTCGACAATCCTAAGTTTAGTATAGCGGTAAACAAAGCAGCTTACTAACGTAATAGGTTTATAATTTTACATATCGGTATTGTCAACTTTTTTATAAATTGGCACAATAATCTTTTTAGTACAACTATCTGGTACATCATTGCCAATATTCAGAATCATATTAAAATTTGTTAGAAATACATTCAACATTCAGCAATGTTTAAATAATCATTAACATATGATATCGAACCTGCCGTCATTACCGTTTTCACTAAGTTTATTTCTTCCAAAACCTCTTGCACTGCCATACTCTGAACCGGTTCATTTTTCTCTTCATTATTTATCATAGTCCAGTATCTCTTTGGATCTTTTGACTGTATTTCCTCTGCACTTTTTAGAAAGAAAACAAACAACTATGTTTTGCAAGGATTTTCTTAGTGTCTACTGGCAGTAAGCATACATGTATAAGTGTATTCTGCAGTTTTTCTAATTCGTGAACTTTCCGATAAAAATGGTAATGTTTTTTGGCTTTCATACACTCACTGCCAAACCATGTCTTAAAATCAGCTTCTTTTTTTTACATGCATTTAACTTTGTGTCCTTTATGAGCAAATGTGATGAGTTCATGCCATTTACAGTCAATATAAATCAGACTTTGAATAGTTATGTTGACCAGGGATTTAATTTTCCTTTTCGTAGCCCACAATCTCGTGGGTATATTTTCTGTGATGGAACCATCAAGTACATGTAGCTTAGTAATTCGAAATTGATTTGATAACGCACAGTGACTATCTAAAATATTTAAATATCTAAATGCAAAAAGTAAAAAAAAGTTAAACAATTTAAAGTCACTTAAAGTTGTTAGTAAATAACTACAGCCAATTATTAGTTTTAAAAAGTCAGTTAAAGTCGTTAATAGATAATTAAAACCACTTAAAGTCGTTAGTAGATAATAAAAGCCAATTAAAGTCGTCAGTAGATAATTAAAGCCACTTAAAGTCATTAGTAGATAATTAAAGCCACTTAAAGTCGTTACTAGATAATTTAAGCCACTTAAAGTCGTTAGTAGATAATAAATGCCACTTAAAAGTCGTTAGTAGATAATAAAAGCCACTTAAAGTCGTTAGTACATAATTAAAGTCACTTGAAGTCGTTAGTAAATAATAACCACTTAAAGTCGTTAGTAGATAATTAAAGCTACTTAAAAGTCGTTAGTAGATAATAAAAGTCGTTAGTAAATAATAATAGCCACTTAAAGTCGTTAGTAGATAATTAAAGCCACTTAAAAGTCATTAGTAGATAATAAAAGTCACTTGAAGTCGTTAGTAAATAATAACCACTTAAAGTCGTTAGTAGATAATTAAAGCTACTTAAAAGTCGTTAGTAGATAATAAAAGTCGTTAGTAAATAATAATAGCCACTTAAAGTCGTTAGTAGATAATTAAAGCCACTTAAAGTCGTTAGTACATAATTAAAGTCACTTGAAGTCGTTAGTAAATAATAACCACTTAAAGTCGTTAGTAGATAATTAAAGCTACTTAAAAGTCGTTAGTAGATAATAAAAGTCGTTAGTAAATAATAGCCACTTAAAGTCGTTAGTAGATAATTAAAGCCACTTAAAAGTCATTACTAGATAATAAAAGCCACTTAAAGTCGTTAGTAGATAATAAAAGCCACTTAAAGTCGTTAGGACATAACTAAAGTCACTTAAAAGTCGTTAGTAGATAATTAAAGCCACTTTAAGTTGTTAGTACATAATTAAAGTCACTTAAAAGTCGTTAGTAGATAATTAAAGCCACTTAAAAGTCATTACTAGATAATAAAAGCCACTTAAAGTCGTTAGTAGATAATAAAAACCACTTAAAGTCGTTAGGACATAACTAAAGTCACTTAAAAGTCGTTAGTAGATAATTAAAGCCACTTTAAGTCGTTAGTACATAATTAAAGTCACTTAAAAGTCGTTAGTAGATAATAAAAGCCACTTAAAGTTGTTAGTAGATAATTATGCTTTTGCCAGCAGATGCGTTTTCCAGCTCCTTCTGTTATAAATACACAGATTATTTTTTCTACACAAATTCAATATATTACCATATTTGTCTTGATGCTCAGTCTAGTCTTTGTAATTTTTTGCGTCATTGTCGAGACTGACTTTTCAGCCTGGTTTGTATTAAAAATGTTATCACAAATATCTGACAAGTTAGCAGTTCTGGCATTAAAGTTACTAAGGAGAAGACAAAAACTAGAGCTATTAGAAAGATATATGATCCAACAATGACAGGTTCACTTACAGTCATTTCTTAATTTGTAAATTTGATCCATGTTGAACATCAATAAGTTCTCATACACCTGGATGGCTGTAGTTAAAAAGGGCTTCACTTTCCACAGGTAACCTGACTTACAGCTAGAGCAGAACCTGTTTTAAAACCACCACTTCTGCCAAAACATAATGATCTCTAATGACAGAATAATTAATCTGAAACAACTACACGTTATTGGTAAGATTGGAAAACTCAGAATGCAGAGCAGGGATAATTAATTTTAATTGGTAGTCATAATCATACATCATTTATCACTGAAATTTTAAATAATCACATGTATCCAACAATAAAATGTTTTCTTTTAATACTAGTAAATGGAAACCAGAACTTGATATTTTAATTTCTGAAGCACTTTGATTACAAACCCAATACTGTACCAATTCAGCTACCATGATTCCCCTTCAACTTAAGACATACAGTAGTCCCTCACCATAAAGCTCAATAGAAGTATACGATTTTGTCATTAAATCTACCTCACTGTATAATACAGTTTCTCATATACACTGTAGTATGGTGTGATTATAGTAATTCCACTTTTGGAATTTGCTTGATATTAAATCTACCTCACTGTACGGCACCTTACTATATAATACAGTTTCTCATATACACTGTAGTATGGTGTGATTATAGTAATTCCACTTTTGGAATTAGTTTCATATTAAATCTATCTCACTGTACAGCACCTTACTATATAGTACAGTTTCTCATATAGTATGGTGTGATTATAGTAATTCCACTTTTGGAATTTGCTTGATATTAAATCTACCTCACTGTACGGCACCTTACTATATAATACAGTTTCTCATATAGTATGGTGTGATTATAGTAATTCCACTTTTGGAATTAGTTTGATATTAAATGAACCTCACCTGAAAGCACCTTACAGTTCCTTAATTATTTTGGTATTGTCATGAAATCTGCTTTTGGAATTATATAGTTTGATATTAAATCTACCTGACTGCAAGATACCTGACTATAGTACAGTTACAGTTCCTCATATAATTTAATCTAAATTATACATGTAAACAATATGTTATTTACCTGTACTTAACCATACTATCTTGGACATTTCCTATAGGGGAGGGATGAACTTAATAAAGTTGACTAATTTTGAGTCTTCATAAGTACTCAAGCTAATCAGTCATGCAACCAGTGGTGTCAATAAAGTTGGTGTAACCCCATGTGGAAACTCCTGATGTCACCAGCATGGATCTCCATCCTGCCCAAAAATTCAATATTTTTATAAACAGTCAATAGGCGTCATGCCCTCTGACAGTGTCACATGGTTCAGTCCGCAACCCCTAGAAATAGCACTGTATGTAACCATGATTTAGTATCGTAGACATGTTCCCAAAAACATGCTCAACAACATAGTATAACAGCAGCTGTATTTAGTCATGTGATTAAAAGTACATTAAGATGCTGTATGTTCAATAACTATGACGATGAGTTTATAGACCTTCTTCATCTACGTTATACATGACATGATGAAATTGACTATTAGCAGATGAAGCGATGTAAAAATAAGATATTTATACATGTACTTTCAACTTTTACATGTATGTTAGCAAAAGCAAAAAATAATAAATCAATAAATCTGAGTACAATTTGGTGTGCAAAAAATGATTAGTGGTACAAACATATCTATGTGAAGTTTACATTGCTAACGAAAAACACATACGCAATACATCTTATCTAAAATAATAAGCTTGTTTTAAATATTTGTATTATGCTTTTTGAAAGTAACACTGTCAATTATTGGTGCATTTTAAATGCCACTTAAAATTTCTATCCATGGTCTTGGGGAGCTATGAAAATGTTTTCACCCATGACAAGTCATCTTCCACAAAGGCAACTTATCTTTGGTGAACAAATCTTCCTATCCCCTCTAACAAAGACAATAAATGTATATAATATATCAAACTAGAATATGTATATTTTGGTTAGGTTGTGTGCTTTAATGCCATTTTCGAAACAGGAGAGGCTATACATGGCAGCTGTATATTTTGTTAGAGGTAGAACTCAGGAAGAACCACTGAGACACAGGAAGCTACTTGCAAGACTTCACACATACCCATGATGGTTGAACTGATACAAGAACTCACAGGGAGATGAGATGTGTGAGTGGTCCTAAAAGATGAGAGCCTTGGATGTTTCATGCTAATGAACATTAAACAGGATCAAGGAGATGAAAACATCTGAGATTTTGCTACTCATGTTTCCCTTTTAGGATCATAAGTGTCTAAATACATGTAATCTTACTTCTATGTATTTCAAGTGGTTTGCTCATTTTATCTCTTAAAAGAAAAGCTAAAAATAATTTAATTTTTTTTTTGCAAAAAATATGTAAGCAATTACCTTTGGTGAGCATATTCTATTGAAATGATTCTCCATTGTATGAAGTGACACACTAACATTTTCAAACTATATCAAGGAAGGTTGCATATTTCGACTGACCTTAACAGATCAACAGGTCAAGAATAATAAACATAGAAAGTGCCTTATTATTAAATAACAAAGTGGACAGCATGCCAAGGCCTGTGAGAGATGAAACACCTCCAACCACCAAAAACATACTAGAATCTATGTTAAAGAAGATATATATATATATATATATATATATATATATATATATATATATATATATATATATATATATATATATATATATTTCACAAACATATTGTCATCTTGGCCAATATTGGTTCAAATTCTGTGAGGTACTCCTAAAAAGTTATATCTTATTTTATTCATTTTCTGCTACTCCATCAAATAACAGCTGCCTATTTCCCGTGATTCAAGTTATATTACATATTTGCAGCTCCTCCAATAAAGGATTGCGTATTTTAGGTCCACAGAAAAGAGTTCTCAAAGATTCCAGCTTATGGAGTGCTCTCAGGCCATCAGCATCTACAGAACTGCACTCAGTGATGTCAAGATAGTGAAGTTTCTTCAGATTGGATACCAGTGTTGTCAATGCACCATTTTTAATCTTAGAGCTGCATCGCTGGCAAAGATGCTACAAGTCTTTCAGGTTCCTGCTAATATGATGTACAGAAAGGTCAGAGATGGGTGTTGCTGCAATATCTAAATGAGTGAGATGAGGCAGATTTTCTGCAACTTTCTGAAGATCACTGTCCTTGACCCTATAACATTTACATAAATTTAACTCCTCCAGATTGCCGCTATTGGCAGAATTCTTCAACATCAAAATTGTCCACCCGCACACAGTGACTGACAGATAAATACCTCAAATTAGCAAGAGATGGATTTCCAGACTTTGTCCAGCATGGCTGCCATGAACAGCGGTCAAGCTTCAATGTATGAAGAGTTGATGGCAACTTTCTATCATCAACGCTACTTCAACATTTTTTAAACGATCTGTGATAGTGTTCAGCATGGCATTCAAAACAGATTGGGACTTCCGTTTTGTTTCTGTTTACAAGAAAGAAAAATGATAATTTCATAACAATGAAATTATTACTGCAAATTCAGTTTATTTTGAATACATTAAATTAAGTTGGCTTTGAAGAAGAAAAAAAAAGATTTTTTTTGTCAATAAATAAATGGTAATTAAATTATTTGGCATTTAATTATCTAAGAGGAGAAGCTATTTTATCCCAGTGCTGGCTTTTAATGAAAATAATGGAATACAAATTAATGGATGTTTGCTTAGAGCATATAATGTAAATCAATATCACATGTATGAAATTCCCACCTGAGTCCATAAATCCCAGTAGCTTCAAGGAGAGAAGACACTTTGACAGGTGAGGCCTAATGATCTTCCAAAGCTTCTGAAGGTCGAGTCGGTAAGGTGAAGGTCAACATGGTGCCACAGTGAATTGTCATTTGTTACTCTCCGCCATTTTTTGCACACCCTGAAAATCAAAAAAAGAATATATAACCTTCACTGAAGTTACAGTTACTAAATCACTGGGGCAATATAATTTGTTCATTCTTATAGTTAATTTGCCATTTTCATTGGGGTTTGGGGTGGAGTACATATGTATCAGGATTTTCATTTTCATTATAAGTTATATTATCTTTATCAAATATTAATAATAATGCAACAGTTAAATGTATACTCAGATAATTGTGTTAGACTGTTAGTCATGGTATATTATCAAGCTGGCATAACTAAAGCTGAATGTAGTTGTTGTTGTTGGTGTTATGGGGTTTAATGTCACTTTTCAGCATAAGAAAGTCTATGCATGGTGGCCTGTATAACTGGTGGAGGAAGAACCTGGAAAAAAATCCAGAATAACTAAACACCCATGGGAAGCTAAAAGTGAACATTCTCATGTACTCATATGTGCACTCTTACATCACTGTAACATGTTTTGGTGTCGTGCTGCAATAACTTTCATTTTTTTAGATTGCTACTTCTTCTTTTACTACTACCCATTTTAAGACCATTATCTGTTTTTGTTTCTTCTTTCAAGCTTCTATTTTATCCCTAGTTTGTAGATTGTCTGTTATTCTAACATGATGGAGTCAAATATTTCCACAGGCTTTTATATTTAATGTTTGCTTTGTGGAGGTAAAACAATCCTTAAGGCAGTTTATACACTCAGCTAATAATCGGTCAAGCAATTAAAAGGCAAGTAAACAAGCACCCTTTCATATTAATTAGGGTAATGCACCAAATCCTCTGATTACTGCAATAGGGGATGACCATAGTATGTTAATTTCCATAGGCCAGGTTCACAAAGTGGACAAATCCGTTCATTATGGGTCATAAGCAAATCCATGCCAGGATTTGTTCGAGAATCCAGCGGGGAAATTAGAACAACAATACCATCTAGTCACTAATAAATACTAAGATGAACACAAATGAAAACAGCATTACCTTCCAACTCCTTACTGAACTTTCAAGAACAGTAAAGGCTGCATCTAATTAAGCCTTCATTGTTTCAAACAGTGGATTTTAAAGACAGAAACTTGTATCTTTTTATTCACTGTTAGTTGAGTTGAGATTATGTCAATGTTTGCAGAAAGAGAAATTTTATCCAACAAGTAGTTCTCAACCTCTTTCCCTTCTGAGAACTATTTGTTAGTCTAAGCACTGTACTCAACGCGAACTTGACGTTGAAAAAAAAGCAATAATCCAAGAGGAAAAAATCATACAAAGTGATAAAATTACTTACCCTATGTCCTACATGGTAAGACACTAACATTATATGTTTGTATGAGGTGGAGTGGTGCACAAAAGCATACATCTTACATCTTACACAGTAGCAATAAAATATACTCTTTTATTGTATGATAGACATTGTCCTATGTCAGAACGGGGCATGGGGAGATAATTGTGTTAATCGGTATGCTTTATTTCTTTCAGATTATTGCTCTTGTTTTTCAACACCAAGTTCGCGTTGAACGTCAGCTGATCTAAGTTTGCTTCGCATATGACTCTTTTTGAGAGAACAAGACCAACCCTCCCACAATACAAAGATGTTTAGTTAGAAAGTTAAAGAATATCTTCAGCAGAAGGTCTTCTGGTAGATCATTGATTACAGTTGACATGTTCATGACTAAAATGTCACATAAGGTGACAAATTGCAAAACAGTACCTGGACGTTTTGCCCCATGGACATTTCGGGCCAGGACATTTTGCCCCGATGTACTAGATATTTCGCCACACTTTAGTGGACATTTCGCCCCATGAACGTTTTGGCCCAGGACATTTTGCCCCACATCAATGGACATTTCATTTCATACCCCATAATTCTCTCTCTCTCTCTCTCTCTCTCTCTCTCTCTCTCTCTCTCGTGTTATTTAATTTAATTACAGCCAGGTAACTTTGATCTTCATAGTTAATAATCTACTAAATGTGGTATCAAGTTAATTAAGCTGCAGCCAGGGTTTTTGAGTAAGTCATGGAAGCTTTTATGAAAAGGAAATTACAATATAGCACAGATGTTCTGACATTCACTAATAACAAATGCAATTTCATAATTAAAACAACGTATATCAAAAGTATATAAAATTCTGAGCTTTAGGTTAAAAATTATGATTCATCAAGTGCATTGTCCGACAGATCATTTGGTATAGAAGCTCGTGCACATGTTTGCTTGGACATTTATCAGTGGCTCTATAAATTGCAGTCTTTCCTTTTCTTGGTACCAGTTGTTATAATATCCAGTAAATCAATAGATCAAACAATGTCTTCGTGCATTTACTGCAGAAAGCCAGCACTCATCGTCAGCAAGCCATAGATTGCTATATTTGCAGCCTATGGCAATACAGAGCCTTTGGAATTACTGTTAAGTTTATTTATTTATTAATTTCTACATCATATTAATATCATTCCGCAAATGAATGGGCATAACAAAATAAATAAATTTGTTATAATAATTGTATGTATCTAGTGTTGCTTTATCGCATGATGTTTCAGTATACCCAATATGTTTCAAACTAAATTTGATCATAAAATGTTGATGGAATGAACTGATTGGTCTAAAGAAAAGGTTTCTATTTACAGGTCTAACAAGCTACAAGTATGGTCTTCTTAGACTTAAAAAGATATCTTTTCAGTTTGTGTGTGACATGAGCAATTCAAAACCTGAAATAATATTTCATTACAAACATAATATTTTAAGAATATAGACATGCTAAAGTAGATGGTTGCCATTCGCATTTGATGTACTTGTTGTAAAATATTTCTTTGTTTTTCTTGGGCTACACAACGTTCCATTCTAGTAAACTAGCTCCTTTTGATTTCAGATGTAACACGTTAGCCTTCTCATGTGCACATTTATAATGTTTTAATAATAATACTGTTTACAGGCAGATGGCTACAATGTTGAAATGGACTTAAGTGCCATACCACACGGTGGCAGATGGAGAGCACGAGAAATTCAATGTCGCTTTATATCAATAAAGAGGATATTTCAGTAAGGTGAATGTAAATTTATTTATTAGAATCGTACGGGTGTTTGCATGTCTTTATGTGTAAATACCATATTCTGTATAGTTCAACTTGGTTTTCTATGTATTGCTTGTATGTTTTCAACATTTTATGACAGGTCCAGACCTATTTATAATTACAGGCTGGATATAAGTCAACAATTGAAAGACATTTAAGCAAATGACCAGCACCACATAGTGAATGAGTTTTTGGTCAACATTGATGCATCAACATTTGCAGCCGCGATATCCCTTGATTTGACGTTCAGCGCCCACACAGATCTTTGACACCAGAAGAATAAGTTAAAATCAAAGCGGACAAGAAAGCACAGAAATTTGCAACAATTAATTTTCCAGTAATATTGATGTACATATAACGTTCTACAGTGCATCTTCTATTCAAAAGAATGCTCATTATTTATGCAATCTTGTTAGGAATCTTGTAAACATTGGTTATTTTACTGATGCATGTACATATTTGTTTCATGTAAAATATTCATTTTTTTTTATAATTGCACACATATCACGATTTTTCTACTTTGTTCAAGTCAGTTATGAATGAAACTGTTTATGATGAAGTGCCAGTGGATTCTGAAGAACGTATAACTTTTGAAGTAGTAGTCACATGATCCACTCCAGGAAAAAGAAAGTTAATATCTAGTGCTGAATATAGTTGTTTTTTTTTGTTGTTATAATGAGCTAAAGTATGGAACCATAGAATGGCCTTGTAGTGTGCGTGGGAAGAATACGCAATGCCCTGCAACCGTGTGACAGTCAGAAGCAGACTTTTTGCCAAGTTTTTCGCGCTTCCCATATTACCAGCAGACAACATACCACCATCATTTGCAGAGTTACAATGAAGAGTTGGTCCATAGGAAGTGAATGTGCTGTCATTCCTAAGATATGTAGAAGACAACTGGATTCACAATGACACATGGACTGTTGACTCCTGATCAGTTTATGGGATAAACATCCAAACCAATAATAATGTGGAAGGGTGGCATAATCATTTCAACAGGAGAGCACTCCTCATAACTTTAGTTTATAAGGAAGCCAGAGAAACTGGATTTGTAGTTCGTCTTGTGCAAGAGGGTAAAATAAGACGACATCAAACGAAACAGACAACAAAAGTTCAGGGTCGCCTTATCAAGTTATGGGAAAAGTATGGAAATCACCAAATCAGAACGAACACCTTGCTTAAATGCTGTGCCAGATCGTATGGCCCATGTTAGACATAGCAACAGTAATATATTATTATATTTGTATTTCAAGTTCATATAGTAGTAACTGATGTTTTACTTCAATGCATTTTTTTAAAAGGAAGACAAAAGCATAGTTACCATTAAGAAGTATAGTTTTGCACATCATAATTTGACACTTCTACCCTGTCATGAGATTTAATTTTGATTAGTGAATTGTGTTGATTTCAACATGCAAATACATGCTTAATATTTAAAAAAAAAATGTCTGAAACCAGTTTTTATATCTCTATATTGTTAGTTAAAATTTTTATTCCTCATCCCTCATTCAGCTCGATGACTGAAAGTAAAGAGTCACTCGAGTGTGAAAAAGATCGAGACGATGAAACACTATTTTGGGATAACTAACAATAAAGTGTTAATTTTCAAACTTGAAGCAAAAGGCATACCGACAATGTGACTGGGTGAGTCATCATGCTACATGTTTGCGGTATGATGCCTCAGTGCTAGACATCACTAAACTTCCACACTGCATATATGTAGCATGATGTCCGACCCAGTCACATTATCCTGACACCAGGCCGACCAGTCCTAACTAATGCTGAGCGTCAAGCGAAACAGCTTAAGTACCATTTTTGTAAGTCTCTGGTACGACTTGGCCGGGGATCAAACCCACGACCTTCCACTTCCGCGGCGGACGCTCTACCCACTAGGCCACTGGAGCTGTCTTCATCAGTTTGTGCAATACTGTAGTCTGTGTCTACATCCCCGTTTGTTTGTACCCCGCTGCCGATTTCAGTAACCAAAAGCATAAACATGATAAAAAGTCAATAAATCTTACTCAATTCATTCATTGATTTATAATTTCTAACCCGATTGCAACCAGGGTGTCCATAACACCTTTATCGTCTGCGCGTCTGATGCTTAACTGAAGTTTTCAAACTAACACGACACCATATTGCACACAATATGGGCAAGTCTTTTATCCGCAAATAGAGTGACGTCATTGCTCCTATTTGGTTACTCCCAGATACTTCCGTCAATTACTGTAAGGTTAAGAGTTATATCCCTTTGCCACCTATAAAATCTACCTTCTATTAACATAAATGCGTATTTAGGCATCTGCACCTTTGCTGATAATGGACTTGTCGAGGATGGCCATGGTTGTAATGAAAACTTCCGTTAAGCATCAGATGCGCAGACGATAAAGGTTTTATGGACACCCTGGTCGCAATCGAGTTAGAAATTCTAAATGAATGAATGAATTGAGTAAGATTTATTGACTTTTTATCTTGTTTATGCTTTTCGTTACTGAAATCGACAGGGGGTATAAACAAACGGGGATGAAGACACAGACTATAACAGTAACAGCGAAAATAAAAGTACTGCAGTATAGAAAATTATCACTGTAAACGATAGATCAATTTACTGTTCAGTCTTATTACATACATGAAGAAAAAGGGGTAAATATTGTCTGATATAACGGCACGATGAATATAATTTAAATATAAGAGAAATATATAGGATTATGGGGTATGGGCAGTCCGAGTTTCCTCTTACCCTTGCCACCCCATATTTTACATTTGATTTTTTATGTTGGGGTGTAGGGTCAGCGCGCATCCCCTATCAAAAAGTTGGAATTCGCCGACACCAGCTGGTGTCGGCATGGGGTACTCGCCTACTGACAGGTCTAGAAAATTTAATGACATTATATTGGGTCATACTTACACCCCAACATAAAAAACCAAATATAAAAAATGGGGTGGCAAGGGTCAGAGGAAACTCGGACTAGGGGTATGGGGTATGAATTGAAATCTTAACGGTAGGTCCCCATAGTAAAATGAAGACAATGATGTAATGCAGATGAATTTATATAAATGTCTGATATTTCCATTGATGTCCACGTGCCAGGTGGGGCGAAATGTATATAAAAGTGGGCCGAAATGTCCTGGGCCGTCCACAATTCCTGCAAAGCAACACACTAATATGAGTGATGTAGAGTGATTTCCCCTGCAATATTCCTCACTTTATTAGACGTTATGATTAAACTGGATGGATACAAAAATACGACAGGAACAAAAACTGGATATCTAGTAAGGGGTGGATTCCGAGTTCGCCCACCTGGGTAACTGGGTGGGGGTGGCACGCCTCTCTCTCTCGTGTTTTCAGTGACAATATCGCGTAGTTTACTATCACACATAATTGGCGGCACGATTTACCAAAATATACCCCAAAACTGCCCAATGTGATACATTTACAACTAAAGAGATTTTAAATTCATTACAAAGTTAAGCTCTGGGTTAAAATCAATACGTTCAATTACTAAAGCAATTAGAATATTTTTGTATGACACGTTTCGAACATTTCAAATTACCATTTGCTCGGAAATTATTGAGAGAGTCCGGGAAGACATATGTCCCTAATTTGCATACTTAATTACTGATATCTATATTCTAGAATACTGTTAATTTTTATTTGTGGGCACACCTTAGACATTTAGATATAATTAGCTATTGGCCTCGAGTGTGTGTCATCCCCACCCCCATCTCCCTCATTCTTTATAGGTTCATGCAATGATCATTCGAGAATCATGCGTTGGTTGGTTACTGTGATTTGATTGGATATTTTAGTTTTCAGTCTTTTGGCGACCTTGAAGCAATAAAGACGGGTGACAAAAGTAGTAGACTCGAGCGGAGACTGGAGTAACGCTTTTACTCCTTGTGTTAGTTTATAGTACCGATAAAGGCATTGCATATAATAACGTTCAACACCAGTTTCAAAAGAACTGAGAAATGAAAAGGTCCGCTAAAAGAAAATCATGCAAGTGCGAAGTGTGCGGTGATATTTTCCGCCACAATGGACGCCTAATGAATCACATGAGAATGCATGTTAGTGAGAAAACGCACAGTTGTGAAGATTGCAATATCATTTTTACCCGGAAATCCCAAAAGGAGGCGCATATGGAAACTCACAATACTGGTGAACTACACAAATGTGCAATATGTAAGTCATGCTTTACAAGAATTGATAATTTAAAAGTCCATATGAAGAAGCATGCAGAGAAACGGTTTAAGTGTGAAGTTTGTAATAAGTTGTATACATACAAGTTTACTCTTAAGAATCACATGAGAATACACACGGGAGAAAGGCCATACAAATGTGAAATATGTAACAAGGGGTTCATTGAATTAGGTGGCTTACGAAGACACACCATGATCCACACAGGAGATAGACCGTACAAGTGTGATGTATGTGATAAGAGATACATTTCCAATTCACACTTAAAAAATCACTACAGATCACACACTGGCGAAAAGGGATACACATGCAAAGTATGTGGACTTAGTTTTAGCTGGCCAGCTGGACTTAAGTTTCACACTATTAGTGTTCACTTAGGAGACAAACCACACACGTGTGAAATTTGTTGCCGAAAGTTTAGCCGACCAGATGTACTGAAGCGTCACATGGTAATACATACTGGAGACAAGCTGTACAAGTGTAAAATTTGTAGTAAGGCATTTTCCCTGAAAGGAACGTTACAGAAACATCTAAAAATACATTCAGGAACCAAACCATTCACATGTGGAATTTGCTGTAGGACATACAACCAAAATGTACAATTAATGAAACATATGGAAAAACATTTACAAGATAAATCATCAAAGTTGAACAATGCATGACACCTTTTTTTTAAAATGCAGAACAATTCAAAGTTTCAGAATTTCATTGAATAATCAGTTTTAAGTTTATAAATAAAGTCTCATTTATATTATAACAGCGTCTATAAATATGAATTTAAAAGAACAACAAATGATAGCAGATTATCTTTCCATCATGAATCATTTCTAATGTTCTCTGTTTTATATTGTTTATTTTATACATCATACTGCTCTGGCTGCCCAGTGGTTAGAGTATCTTCCTCAGTTGTGGGAGGTCATGGGTTTGATCCCTGGCCAAGTCATATCGAAGTCTTACAATAATGGAACTAATAGCTGCTGCACTTGCTACTCAGCATTAAGAGGTTAGTGTTAGGACTGGTCAGCTTGGTGTCAGGATAATGTGAGTGGGTGGGACATCATGCTTCATGTCTGTGGTATGGCGCCCCAATGCTAGACATCACTTTAAATTGTCACACTGCAGACATAATAACCATAATAATTAAATTTTTGTTTGTTTGATTAGGATTTTTAACGTAGCTTTAACAATTTTTCAGTCATATCGCTACGATGTCTGCAGTGAGGCAGTTTTTAGTGATGTCTAGCACTGAGACATCATGCCGCAGATATGTAGCATGATGTCTCACCCAGTCACATACATTATCCTGACACCAGGCCGACCAGTCCTAACACTAACCTGTTTATGCTGAGCGTCCAGGGATGCAGCTGTTAGTACCATTTTTGTAAGTCTTTGGTATGATTCGGCTGGGATCGAACCGACGACCTCCCGTTTCCGGGGCGGACGCTCTAACCACTAGGCCACCGGAGCGGTTCAATTAAATTTTTGTAAACCTATATTAAAAATGCAGATCACACACACTCTATACATCATGATATTAAAATCCAGTATGCAAATGGTTGTTTTGGCAAACTTATATTTTGTTACATTATATTTTTCCTATTGAAAAATGTCTGGTTGATCTAAAAGTGGAAAGTGATTCTAAATTACATAGTTTGTGAACAGAGATCAGAAGAACTGATGCATTTTAGTGCTTTTTCATTGAGCTGATGAGTTATCTTGTTAACAGGCATGTACCGGTACTATGAGTTTTGATGCATGGAATTTAAATATGACACCTTTCTGATGCATGGAAATTCCAACCCAAGCATTTTTACGACAAATGATCAGAATTGAAAAGTAGCACTTGACCAGGAAATTGAAAGCACAAGAAAAGCACTGGTATATATACAGTGGGACCCCGCTATAACACGGTAGTTGGGAGCCATAGCATCCGACCGTGTTATGAACCGAACCGTGTTATAAGCAACCATGTACAATACCAACACATTTTTGGATTTAATGGGTGGTGGGGGTAAAATAAAGACGGGAGCGAAAATGCATGGCACAATTACCATTTTAGATCAATATATATTAAATGATAAACAATTGCTGTGGTAACAGAAATTGCATATATAATATACTACTTTATACTACTTTATTCAGAGAACCATGCATTGGTACATACACGTGTCTAATTTATATATACTTGTATAATCTATTGCATGAAAAGAGTATCAACACCGTGTACTCACCAGCGAATCTTGTAACATACATTGAATCCATAATACAAATATTTCCATCGAAAATATCCACACACACATGTATAATATTCAATAATTTTGTCACAGATCATTATGTGACTGAATTCAATGAAAAGAAAATAACAAAAATTACGTGACGGGTGTACGTAATGAATGATGAAATAGTACATGTCCGTAGATTAAATAATGGAAGCTAAAGTGTATTCTTATAATAACTACATGTACATCTCAGGATCTTTCTGAATTCAGTCATTGTAAATTTCAGCACATTTTCCCACCCAAGCTGCTAGTCAAAGTCCTTTGAACCTGGCCGCCCAGCTATTGCGTCATGTTCTTTTGATGTACTCTAATAAATACAGCAAGCAGAACTGGCTGTATTTTAACCACTGAATTATGTCACTGTAAATATCAGCACAGCTAAAATGATAAAGTAATCAACACTAACTTTGTCTCCCAGCTATTTGCATGCGTACGGAGGACTCCTGCATGGAGTGATTTATGTGTCCCAGATCAAATATTTGCATTCAAATACGTGTAATTAAGCATTTCCGAGACCTCTGTGTCGTATACATTTTATACCATTACATTTCTCATCTGTCAATAGTTATTATTTTTTGAAAAACTCTTGATTTTTAGCTGCTTTGTACTAATGTCACGTTTGCTCTTGGCAAAGTCAATTATAGTTCTCAGTCGCAGAATTCGAATTTACTAGTCAACAGATTGCATAAAACAACACCGGCAAGCCACGCACTTGGCGACTTTTGTTTCTTTGATGCAGTATAAATCGTTACCCCCCCCCCCCACCCCCCCCCCCCCCCCCCCCGATTTGAACAAGTTTAGCTCGGCAGTTCACTTTGATGATAAACAATGTACTTAAATTAATTGATTTATACATTCTGGTGAGAATCTTTTATCAACCCCCGCATTGGCTGTTGCTTGGTTGTGTATGAAATTAAGAGAACATATATCAGAGATTATTAGAGCAACGATTTTATTCGGAATGCATTCAAGGCAAACACAAAGTAGACACGATGGCTTCATTGCTCAGGGATCAGTAATATTGACACTTATGAGCTGTCATTTTTCAACAATAAACAAAGATCAAAGTTCTCAGTATGCCCAGCAATTGGTTCGTATTTCCGATGTTTATTCTGGCATGAAACTAGAAGAAATTTGTTTGAAATTTTAGGAGCCATACAACGATTTTTTTATATTCGATTTTGTGTGTGATTTCCTCCCCAAAATGATAATACATATTCTACATGTTTTTTTTTGCACTTTATAGACGAGTATGAGAATGATAATTAAACTCTTGACGTATTTTATTTTTCATACTTAAAAGACTTCTTTTTTTTTTTGGTCTTTGAGAAAAATACCTGTAATAAATTACCTGAAATTTCGGGAGCCATGCCACTTTTTTCTGATGGTCACTCATTGAATATTATTACTAGTTTTAACTTTTGTCACCAAAAGCTAGCAAATTTTACCTGATAATAAATATGCATCATCACAAAAGTCAAAATGGCAAGAAGTTAGAAAGGGTGATTTTAATATTGTTATGAGTTTAGGCTCTAATAAACAGTAAACAGTAACAAAGAATGGGTGAAAACAACAAGCTGTTTATAATTTTTTTTAAAAATTGGCAGGAAAAGATTGTAAAAATAGAAAAAGAACATACAGTTTTAAGAATCTAATCCAAGAATATTCCACGAATTAAATTACAAATGTCCTAGTAATGAAATATTCTAATTGATACAAGTTCAAAGAACTTTTGGAAAATCCAAGATGACCAGGTTGATGTATGCTGAAGTCTGTTTTATGTACATGTATATCCACAGTTCCTTGTAGAAGCACAATATCTAACACTCCAGTGTTGGAAATTCAAATAATGTTTTATAAACTGTCTTTGTCCAAGAAATATATATGAGCACATCAAATATTTTCAGAGATGCAAATTAATCCTTTAAAATCCAAATGAATTAAAGAAATGTTGACATGGATTCATAAACTTGGCTACAACTAAATAAAATGACTTAACGTCATTTGTAAAAGCCCAGAACTAACTGATTTCACTAAAACATAGATTATATCATATTTTAATATGCAATTCCCCAAAAATTCCCCATATTGTAAAATCACTCCTAACATGACCCTGACGAGAACCCATTTTCACTTTAAGAAATAAAAAGTTGTTTATTTCTTCACTAGTCCAATCTTTATTTGTTTACCATTGTAAAAACATCATCTCTAGTGAATAAATTTACATTACAATAGCATGTAATAAAATATATTTAAAATTATTAAACTGACAAACAATATTAAATTAAAACAAATATATGTTAAATCAGATATGCATAAAAGTAATGATAATTATAATCCTCAAGAGATAGTAAACTAGATTAATAATGCACAGAACAGTATAGAATACACAATTACAAATACATGTAACAACCTCAGGCTGTATTCATTTGTTTCATTATTTTAGGATTCTGCTACAAAATGTTTTGTTAAAAATTACAGCAAACAAATTTGTTAGAACAATGGTTTGCAAAAACAATAGCCAACAGACCTACAGAAAATCAACAAACAAAACACCATCATATCACCATGTATTATTAAAAGAATGTGAAATATGTACCTCTTATATGCTGGATCCCCCACTAAGTTTTGTTTTTCAATATGCTATTTGACATAGGATTTATTCCAGACATTGGCTTGAAGGAATGATCAGACAAATATACAAGGGGAAACGTGACCAGGCTTGAATGAATGATCAGACTAATATACAAGGGGAAACGTGACCCATGCTTGAAGCTGCTTGCTTAATGAGTTTTTTATAGATATAGCCGCCCACTAGGGGCATTTGTATATCTTTTATAGGTGCCATGTCGGCACCCATTTAGGTGGGAGGGGTTGTTAATCCCTCCCTTAAAGTGCTTAAATGCACTATAGATTAAGGCGTTCCCCTGAATTACTAAAAAGTAACTATCAGGGGAAATGAAAGCCTATATTGGGGGTGGGTAGGAATAGTACCCACACACACCCACCCCTATCATCCAATCAAGCAGTAAGGTAGCGAGGGGAAATGTTTCCTCATTTCGCTAGTAATTTGGTGAGCGGCAGCAGCAAAGGTGGAAAGGGCCCAGGTCCAGGTGGGCGTTGACACAGCAGCACACACCAGAGCACGCAGACAGCCAGACAGCACAGCAAAGGACGCAGCCCACACCTGAAACAACAAGGTCATACTAAAGGTCAAATTCAGTCCAGTTATACTAATGGACAAATAACTTCCAATAATGTGTTAGCCACCTGTGCAATTATTCAAATATATAAGTTGAAGAATTATTATTTACAGTCCTATCATTCGAATAAAACTAGTACATAAGCGTACATATAATACCCATGCTTGAAGGAATGATCAGACTAATATACAAGGGAAAATGTGACTCAGGCTCATCTGACACATATTGATATATCATAAAGTTGAACTCTTTTCAAATTCATAAACCTTACATTAAAACAGATTTAAGAAGTTTTTAGATTTTCATAATGTTTTTAATGAAACCCAGATCAGTTTCAGGCCAAGCTATTTAACTATAGAACATATTTTGTCTTAATGCTCTTACGGAAATTCCAAATCAAATCCTTGCAAGATAATCTTTTGTGCTGTAATGATTTTAGTTATTCTTTGGACAATGTGTGGGGGATAGGGCTGTGGATAAAATTTTAGATAACAATGTCAGCGAGACAATTTTGAGAATACTATATAATATGCATCATAAAGTAAAATCTTGTATTGTTATGTGGAGGAGCAATCTGTTTTCTTTCAATGTTATGAGGGTGTGGCAAGGTGGAAGTCTTTTGCCCATTTTATCTATGATGTATCTAAATACCTTTTTTTAGTACACTATCTATTAGTAAATTAGTGCAGTTAAATCTAATTCCCATTTCCTTCGAGTTTATATACTGCTTTATGCTGATGACCCATTAATGTGTAGTCTTTTCAGCATAATTTAATTGTTTTGTGAATATTCAAAGCTATATAAATTGTGTATCAATTTTGAAAAGAAGAAGATTTTGATTTTTGGTACAGGGAAAAATGATAAATATAGATAAATAAGTATTATTTGTTTTAAGCATTGAAGGTTGTGTCAGTTAATACCACACTGACCAAGCTAGAAAGGCTTTTTCATCTTCTTAATAAAAGATTTGAAACTTACGTTTTCCCATACTGTTACGATTCTTGTCTTAAAATATGTAAACTAACAATATAAGTAAAATCAAGAAGTAAAAATTAATATCCCTACAATACAGCATCAAAGTTCAAAAGATAATACTGTTACAGCTGAAAATTTTGCTTCTATGCTCAAGATATTTCATGATTATTAGAATTTTCCTTAGAGTTTGATAATTTGGACAATTTTACACTGCCTTCATCAGTGAATAATGTTGGTCACATGACTTATATATACACAAACTGATGAACATATTAAAACAGTGGAAGAAAAGCCATATATCTGACATGCTGTACCACCATCATCTCTACCACACTGTTAAAAACATACTGAAGTCATATGGGCTACTCAAAATTCACTAGAAGGATGCCACACTCCAATCTATAGTATATGCTGTGGCCAAATATGAAACGTTTGTTATAGTACCTCTATTGGGCAAAGTGGAACACCATATCAGTAACAGTGTACACTTTGTCCAAGTGATTGGGGACCTAGAGGTACCACGACATAGAAAACTAGTCTCTTATGATGTTTCAGCACTTTTTACCAGTATTCCAGTGGATAAAGATATGAATGTGATCAGAGAGAAATTAGAGGCAGACAACACACTGAAATCTAAATGTGACTTGCCAATTGAACATACCTGCATGTTACTGAGACTAAGTTTGGACAGCACAGGTTTTATCTCTAATAGGTAGTTCTAGCAAGAGAAACGGATCAACAGTGGGGCCCTCAATCTCACCAATAGTTGCATATTTATACTTGAAGTGTTTGAGACAAAGACCTTGGAATTGGTCAGGAACCCACTATCTGTGAATTTCAGAACTACACAAGTACCATGTGCATGAGTTCTCCAATCATATCAACACTATTGACCCACATATTCAGTTCAATTTAAAAATTGAAGAAAGCGAAAAACTACCATTCTTGAATACATGTAGCAGCAGAGAGGGTGAACAGACCAACTTTTTAGGCGTCAACGAGGCTTCCTTCTCATTAATATTTAATAGAACGGTCTATTTGACAAACCAAGGCTTCCTAGTAAATATATAATAGAAAGGTATATTTGGTTCCTTGTAAGGATCCATTTGGCAAAAAAAAAGACGCCATTGTCGTTGGAAATCACCCCCTCTGCTGCTATGGGTTAACAATTCTTTTACGATGAAAGTTCTTTAGGATTTCACAAACAGACTAATTTGTAGAACCTCACCTTGTAGATCAATTAGATTATTGGACTTGTCAGTGAGTTTAAAATTAATTTTCGTTAGCAAATTATTATGACATTGCATATAGACTGGATTAACCGGAGACTCAATAATTAGAAATCCTGGAGGAGCTGTTGGTGAAAAAGAGTATAAAATATATCCCTGCTGAGCTTGATTTGATCGTTCGAGATTTATTTGATAGCTTCCTTCGATAACATCACATACTAAGTTCAACGCAATCACTGAGGATATATTCACATTTAGCAGCGCGATATGCCTACCACCGCCGTCTGGGTCATTATTATATTTAAGGATTATTGTTTGTGGTTGTGGCGATTTTTTCCATGCGTCGTGGATTTTTTTAAAACTTTCATCAATAGCGTATCTAAGAGATTCTTTTATCACTGGGACATTATGTCCTGGAAGCTTGAAATAAGGAATATATCTTATATCTATATTATACTTCGTTGCAAATTCTGTTCTTGTTTTAGGATTACTGTCACATAATACCTCTTGAATAATTAGTAAATTATATGTTTCCATATCATCGATGATTTTATTACATGTTTCTACAACGCTGATAAATTCATCTCTGGTGAGAGTACCAACCTCGAAAGATACTAACAACAACGCAAAATCATTAGTCATCGCTGTGAAATTTTTAACGCTTTCATCTTGTCGAGTTTGATAATATCTATTAGTGCGATCGTCTATCATTTCAGTGAAAAATTGTGACTTATTGTATTCGTCATATCTTTTTATTGGATTATCAGATTTTATTCTGTCGGTGATATAATCAGATTTGTGTGGTTCGGGTATTTGATAAGCTGTCCGAGGTGGGATTTCAGGCCAACCCATTATTGTTCTTATAGAACTCTGATAGATATCTACGACATAACTAGGTGAGTTTATCTCAATCGTGGATGAAAATGTCGGCTTGTGGACTGTTATAGCGATTTTCGATTCTGCTCCAGTAATTGATTTTGGTCTACGTTGGAATTCAGTATTGATTTGTTCGATTTGGTATGATCCAGTTGGTATTGAAACAACGTTCCAGTCTGGAGTTCCATCTTCACAATTCTTATTCGCAAACACTAAAGAATTATTCGGTTGTTGACCGCCAAATGTTACCGACCTTATATTAGGCCAACTGTGATACACTCGTAGTTTTGCTAGCGCTATCTCCTTCACGGGGACTTGGATAGGGAAATTCACACTGAATTCTGGATTGGTTGATGTTATTGATATCATGCTAGTTTGAACTGGGTTTGTGTTCTCCACTATTCTTTGAAGTAATTCCAGCGGTGTTGTCATTGTTATTATATTCATGTTGTATTTCTAATTTTGACATCGCGGAATCATAAATACTTACCATCGATGAGAACTCACTATCGGAGATAAATGAATCATTGAGTGACGACGATATCAACGAGGATAATTGCGAGTACGCGGTTGATGCAACATGAAATTTATTAGTTTGCGTTGGCTGCATGATGATATTTTTTTGGTTATTATCGAAATAATTCCAGCGATTGTTGTCGCAGTGGATATACAAATTGGAACAGCTATCGGAGCAATCATTGTCACCGAGGAGAGTATAATTCCAGCTCCGGTGATTACACCACTCATCGAGTACACGGTAACATCAACTGCGTTGATTCTTCGTTTGTATTTTTTTATTTTTGTTTGATACTCCTCAGTGAGAGTTTTGAGTTTAGTCTGAAACTCTCTGGCCTGATCATAGCGATATTGAGATACCGAAGGTACCGTTGATGACGACATTTTATTTCCAAATCTGTTTACGATTTCAATTTAGTTGTTTACTCTAATCCGCTACGAATTCCACATACCATGTTACTGAAACCCTAATCAAATTCTTATCAGAGGATGCTATAGTGAACTGTTCAATTGTATCCTTGTCGATTATTGTTGATATCATATTATTGACCCCAGATGAACTCGACGATGATATATTAAATTGAGTCAGTGTTACAAGTGTTAATCGATAAATACCTTTGACGGTTGCAGTGATACTTAGTATATTGTCTGTAGGAGTCCACGCAAATGATCCGTGTTGGATTGTGTATACTATGTTGTTGGTTTTCTCATGAGGAATTTTTGTTTTTTCAATGATTGTTATCATCCTCGGAAAATCAGTTTTGATTGCTTCGATGAAGTTTTTCGTCTCATCGATGGATTTTTTAATATCAGGGAGTTTTATTTCAATTTTATCCAACATGGTTCCAATAAATTTATCTATAATATTTTTACGAAAAACTGAAAACTGTTTTCCGTATTCTTCAATTCTAGATTGCAGTGTTGCTAGTTCCAACATAGAATTTTTTATCTCAGTGAGCTTCGGTGATATTACCGCTGGATCGCCGAAGAAAGCCATAATCGATTTTAATTCATCGTTGATAGTTTTAATATTGTCCATAGAGATAGAGATTTTTATTGATGATAAATTCGCTGATGTTGTCGCTGGATTACCCAAAAAATTTTGTATGAATTTTAACTCATCGTTGAGAGTTTTTAATCTATCTGTAATAGTCGAAACGAGTATGCCTGGTTTGAGTTTACCCTGATGGGAAAATAACGCGATAGTATCCTCTACTGAGTCTCGTTGTCTAACTAAAATATTATCCAGGGAAACATTACTAGTTTTCAATTTACCCTGACGATCTTGGAATACAACTATTTCATTAGGATCAACACTTGCTAAATTTAACGTCTCAGCTATTTCATCTTTGATTATTTTTTTTATATCACCGGCTGCAGATGTTTCTGTGGTTGGTTTCTTCAGCGCTGATAAAGATCTCCCCCAAATATCAATCATGTTATTTTATATAATCTCTCTCTAAAATCTTTTCGTTGCAAAATCATCGATGCCGCCAGCGACTGCTAGTATATTCATTTACGACAACATGTGGTGGTTTTCCAGATGTTGAAATAGCGTCAAGGACATTCAATTCTTCGTTGCCACATATTGGTGGATCATTCATTTGTTGTGTTGGTAGCATAGAATGCTAAGTCTTCATTTCATGTTAAAGTTTTTAAGCGGTTTATATAACCCATAAATTCCTTCAGTGGCACTAATCCATATGAATCGAAATAAACAATTGCACGTGGATCAATCGCGTATGCAACCCAGTGAGTACCAGGTCCGGTGCTGTTATCGAGATTAATGATATCTGTTTCAACGCTGTTTGGTTGTGCCGTTAACTGATCTTTCATAAAGACACCTCTGAAGTTTTTTAAGGCCAATTTTTTAGCAGCATCGAGTAAATCAAAATTTGACATAGGAGTCAAAGATTCCTTGACTAGTAAACCGTTCCTGGGATTCTCAGACCTTTTTTTTTATACCCACTCCCAGATGCTTTCTTTAGTGCCATTCCTGCCGCGGTACCAACGGCTCCTAACGCCGCCGCTTGAGCCACCGCTGGGGCTGCTGCCGCAATCAACGCTGGTAATGCAGCTAACAGCGGTAATATACCACCTGATTTTATCATGTTTTTAATCGCGGCTGCAGAGAGAGTGATCTGAACGCCTTTTTTATCCTTGAAAGCATCATTGAAGTGTTTTACTTGAGTTGTCAGCGACAATTTATTCGCCCCGCCAGTCATCTGGTTGGGTTTCAGTGTTATTGTAGTTCCACATTTTTTAGCCGATTCCGATTGCAATTTCTTGAGTTGACCGGGATTTAACGCAACACTAATATGACTGTATTTCATTATACAATAACAGATTGATCTAATTGTTACATATTTTCCACTGGTGCATCAATTACTCTCATTCTTCCGCCAACACCTTCGAGTAGCATTGATTAATCGCTGAGAATGATAGCAACCGTTCTATAATTAGCAATAGCACCACGAAGCACATGAGCTCTAAAGTGTTTATCAACGACGGATTGTGTTGTTAAATCAAGATGTTCCAACGAAAAATAATAGATCGGATATAAATTCTTAAAATCCAATTGTGATATTTGCAGACCAGTATCGACATTTTGATCGCGTGCCATAAATGATAATAAACGATGATACACGCGGGCAATATGATTTTGACCATAATTAAGTTCTACATCTTCGGATGGTTCCTGCTGGCCGTTTATTCTCAGTGAGACGTCTTTAACACCTAACTGATCAAATATCATATGGCTGAGGAGTTGATTGCCAACTCGTGCGTTATCCTGTTACGCAATAAATATATGACGTGGCGCAGCATCACCTTGTTTTCATGCAAGGTTCCACGTAAAGAATCCATTAATATTTGATTGTTTAACATCTGTACTTACCGTTAGCCAACTTAGTAATGATTTTCCTCCTTGGTCCATAAATGATAGTAATCGTTCTTCTGCGGTGATTGATGGAGTTAGTACTGGCATCCACAATGATAGTTTTGTTAAATTGACTTTACCGGCATCAGAATCTGGATGTGCAGCATCTGCTGGAATCCTCCAAATTGCGTCATTGTCATCACCATTCGCACTAGTGCTACTGTATGCTTTGGTCCATAGATAACGTTTCGAACATTTCTGCAGAATCCAAATATATGATGCAGTGGAATCGCGCATGAAAATGATCTACGCGCTCCTTGCAACATTGATATACGTGTCGCAGCTCCTAGATTGAAATTGGGATCGTTGTTTATAATCATATTCTCGACATCAACAGCAGCATTACCAGCATTATTATTTGGTCGTCTTACAATAAATTGATTTCTTCCAGCGGTATTCTTACCATCCTTTGCAAACATCATAGAAGGACCCTTTGATCTTGTATAATCATCGGTATATCTTGCTAAACATATTATTGTTGTGGCTACATCAACATCACGTTCTATCGACTCGATTTCTTTTCCATCGATGATATATCTTGCACTCTCAAATAGCGCCATGATACCATTATTGACAAACCCGACTTGAGTACCAACTTGATACGGTGCTGGTACAGCAAGAGTATCAGCAGCTGTTACAAGTTCTCCTTCTACTTCGATAAACGCTTCACAAGGCAAAAAGTATTTATTGGTATCATGAACTTGAAGTTCAATTCTTGATCGACTATTTGATTCTATTGCATGATAGGCGTAATATTGATAAATGCGTACAGAATCATCCTTCCGAACTGGGGCGTCCATATCAAACGCTGGATCAGGTGACCGTTTGAACATTTTATTCTATATTCATTGATCTAAATCATCGTCGTCGACCACGTCGTGGTTTTTTTAAGCCACTTCCCGCTATCATATTTGCGATGTTGCTTTGGTCGTTGGTGTATGACGGAGTCATCAGCAAGGCTAGTTTTTGATCTATCGCGTTATTTATAATTTTACTAACACTCGCAGGCATATCCGCTGTAGATGGCAGTGGTCCCAATTGTGGTTTCCTTCGCCGCCGAACTAGCGCTGTTAGTTTATCCCGAGCGGTTGAAAACGCTTTCCCGGCAAGATCTCCAACAGCGCTAATACCCTTATTACGAATAACATCAATAGCTTTCATCGATAATTGTTTTGTGATTGGTGCTACTTTTGGTGCCATTCTTGCAAATCACCCTGCAATTGCATCACCAAGATCATCACCATAGTACGCGTTATAAACTGGAAACCGTGAATTAACTACATAGACGCTGGCTGGTTTGTCATGGTTGTAGTGTATGATCATTTTATTTAAATGATATTTATCTAATCAGTGATTCATCACTGAAGTGGCGTCTGCATTTGAAAGGATTTTTCGAAGGGGTCCTTTGCGCTGGCCAAATCTATTACATGCTGATCCTGGCAAGGAATTTCAAGGTGCGGTTCTATCAACAATGAAGCATCATAATGTCACCATCAGACGAGGACATACTGCACTACATCACGATCAGGCAATTGTTGAACGGTTTAATCGGACACTTGCTGAGCGGCTATTTGGATATCAATATGCTATGGAATTTATTCAGGATAAACGATCTCGTGAATGGGTGAAGAGATTACCAGTTGTAATTACCGCGCTAAATAACGAGATTACTGGAACAATCAACATGAAACCTAACAACGCCATTTAAAAGAAGTCTATACCAATACAACCACAAAAAGATTTTTTATAAACAACCAATACTCAGCAATGTCACTGTTAGGTATTTATACGAACCAGGAGAGCTTGAAGGTGGCAAAAAAAGAGCTACTGATCCTAGTTGGAGCGTTACCATGCATAAAATATCTAGTATAACACGATCTACGGGTAGACCAGCAATCTATAGATTGGATTTGACCGCTCCTCAGCGAGGATTTACTCGTGAACAATTACAAGTGATACCCGAGGATACTCAATTACCGCCGCGTGGTCTTAACTAGCACCTCTTCGTCTGTTGCATTCAAGACAAGTCAGCATCACATTATTTCCAGTATGACCAATACTGCTATCTTTGCTGTCTACTGTAAATTATCGAGAATTCTTATCCGACCAACACCAAAGCATTATACAATTGCAACTCGCGCAGTGATTATTCTGTTGTTGCTTTAGCGTAATTATTAATTCATCATCAATATCAAATTCTCTGTTATTTTTTTTGTCTTGTTGATTATAACCAGAAAGTTTTTTTTCTGATTATGTCCTTGACGTTGTCAACGCTGACAATATCACTTATTGTAGTGTTGGTATCATCTAAAACAACTCTTCGAAGTTGATTTATTCTTCGTACTCTGGACACTGCGAGATAAACTAAATTTGACCACTCGATGTGAGTATCCACCATCCAAACAATTGTATCTGATATAGTCAATCCCTGTAAAGAATGTATCGTCGCTGCGTAACCTAGCGTCCATGGGGATTTATTAGCGCGTAATGCATCTTCGACAACGCTGATATCAACCAGCACAATATCATTTAGCACTAAATTCTGCTTTTCACGCTGTCCTAGAATATCAACTTCAATATTCTGTTTTCGTGTATCCAAAGGCCTATAACACAATGGTACTGGAAGTGTTGTAAATTTTTCTTTATGCAATTCAAATAACTTCATCTGAAGTGTGTCTCTGCCTATCTTTCTACTCGCTACTATCAAATCGTTTGGTCTCCACGTTTCCCAAAAATCTTTTAATTGTGTTTCTGAAATTATTTCACGTGCTATCTCACATTGGATTCTATCAGGTTGTAATCTAATTAGTTTCTTGAACTCGCGTAATTGTTCATCAAGTGCTCTATGATCAGTACTAATTTCTTCATAATAGTCTACAAAATTCTTCAGCCAATCATGTGGGGATAAACCGACAAATGGTGGTGGATGGCCATGATCGCCGCACATTATTACTTTTGTATTTGCTAACAATAACCAATCGAGAAATTTTTATAATACATCTAACGACACCGTGCATATCTCATCCCAAATGATGACTTCAGGAATATATTTCTCACCCATTCGTTCAGGAGTCCATTCATCGCCTTTCCATCGAAAGAAACTGTGATAAGTACAGGCATTTACCCCTCGCTCTTTCATCTCTCTGGCAAGTCTGTGAGTTGGTGTTAGCACAATCATGTTTGATTACCCACGAAATAACCCAATCGCACGAGTCGTTTTTCCTGACCCGCCACATCGGTTTAAATAAACTTTTATATCTACATATTGGATCAGATATCTGCGGCGCATTAGATAATTCTGATATCTGATTATTTTTCAAGTAATTTTTTTCAATTGTAACATCTGCTGATTTGGAATAATCACACGGTATTTCTTTTTTAATTCTCCATGATCCCCAACTCTCGTCGGAATTAATAAATTCAGCCACTACTTCGCTGTGTTTCACGTTTGTATAAAATGAATAAGTGGCTACTCTAACTGCGGTGTCAGGAAATCTATTTATCATCGAAAATAAATTGATAGAAGCATAAGCTAGCATAGACGCCCTCAAATGTTTATACTGAAGATTTTTTCCATCGTTGTAAGTAACACTTTTACCAAATTTTGTTCCATCGGACAAGAAAGCATCTTTACGATCCATGTATATAACCTTAGATGTTATAACCGTGATTATAAAATCGTATTCGACGTTATCTATAATCAATCGTGAAGAATATCTGTTATTGTGGTATTTTCCACCCTGAGTGAACTTACCAATTATTCTTCTAACGAGATTCTTTGCGTCTTTATTCCTAACTTCAAATACCTGTTTGGACCATTTCACGATATTTTCCTCGTCAAGATCGGAAAATTGTTTTCGTTCTTCGCTGATTATATTATCTAGACTATCGGGTTGAGGTAACCAGACCTCAGTCTGCGCGTGATATGATATAATCGCTTCACTGAGAATCAGCGATATCAGCAGGTTACAATCAATCATATACCGTAATAGCACTATTGGCATCCAGTGTTTTTCAGATATATGTCTACCAATCCAAACATAACAGCACGGATGAAGTCATGTAGCCAATTCAAATGATATCACATGAGCGAATCCGGTTAAATCAAAATCTGGTAGTGGTCCATTAATAGCAACATGGGCCATCTCGTGTGTGGGATGTCCAAATCGCTTGAAGTATTTAGCGCATTCTCCGTGCCCGAGAAAACTCGCCAGATAACACGCGACCATATCAACTGAAATAATACTTTCACGGTCGTATTTTGTATTCCATAATCCGCCGTGGTTGTATTCGATGCAGCTTGATCTGACATCTGATAGAAACTCACCTCGCGTTGGTTTCCATGTATTTCTCTTTCTCGCAAAATGAGCTGCAACCGACGGAAGTGTAAAACAGTTTTTTAGTAATTGTTCGTCGTCCTCTTCGAAAAACTACTAGCTAGTTTCTTCATCACCTCATGGAGGGCTTCAGTGCGGTATAATTCTCCATTGGGTCTTACAAATTGATCGAATCTGCCCTCGGAGTTAAGTAACCACACTGACACAGGATCGTTCTTATTCAACTGGTATATAAAATCAAATAGTTTCTCTTCTCCCGAGAACTCCCCGGAAAATTCCTGGGGTAGATATTTTATGGTTCTATCCCGCGGAAATATTGTTACTGCAGATGTCCATGCATGTTCGTTATGATAAATAATTTTGATTGGAGCTCCTCTCGATTTATATTTCGGTTCGTTTAATACTTCTCCGGTTATCGTCATTACTGATATTGGGAATTTTAGTATTTGTTCTAACGCTGCCACATTTTGAATTGTTTTGCCCCACACTGTTTCACTGTTAGTCCCCACTCGGTTATTTTTTTGCGTCTTAGATCAGTCAGTTTGTTTCCACGCAGCACATTTGTGAAGTGTTCTATTATTCGTTCTGCTACACAATTCAACGATGATAATTTCATCGGTGCTAGTTTTTCAGTACTCGGTTTATCATTTAACGGATATATCCCATAAACAACTGCTGTTACAGGATAGGATCTCTCGTAGTATGGTTTGTCAATTCCAGTCAGAATTCCTGGTTTGGAATCTTGACTAACAGTGACAGATTTTTTTTATCCTTTAAGATGGGTACAAATTTATCCCGAATAATCCAATCTCCCGTGTCTGAACGGATAATGATTTTCACTCTAAAAAAAAATACCTTTTCCGCGTAAGATGTGAAATTATCACTGCTGCGCTTTTATCGTTCATGGTAGCATCAACTTCAACATTGATTCGAAATGTCGACCAACAGTGAGATGCTCCATCACGCTTGAATTCATTAAAACAATCATGAATTTTACCCAACATGGTTCTATCACGAATTTTACTCTTTGGTGTATTAGAGACTCTATAGAGATTGAATTTAGCATTTTACCTAGGTGTGATTTTCGATAATCTCACGAACACCTTCATGCTATAATTATGCCATATCGCCTGTTTAGATAACCAATTAGCCGCGGTGGTATTTTTCACCTTCGCGGCGCTAGCGAGTTTACTAATTGCTGCTTTACTCCTCCAGTATCCCTTTGGAGAATAATACATAGATTCCATGTTGTTATTAATTACCGGCACCTAACATCAAATTTACCTTTCATAGCCGATTTTACTAACCATGAAGCCAATTTTTCTTTGAAGGATTTATCAGTGATAGAATTCAACGTGTGAATCAATTTCACATCTGCGATATGTCTATGTTGCAGATTGCTGCTTTTATAAGCGACATCATGAGCATGACACGCTGTATCAATGGCGTTTATTAGTTCTTCACCACGTCGGGGTTGGTTTTGATCATCGAGTCTGATATCGAGTCTGGTTCCGGGTCCACAATAACTATACCCTGGAAGGTGATTTTCTCCCGGATTCTTTGCCCATGGTGTTGCTGGGAGTTTAGTTAGCTTGACTGCAATATCACCTCCTCGTTTTTTTTAAATTATCCGCAGATCTCATAGAAACAAATCTAAATTTCTTTGTACTGCATTGTACGCATTTACCAGAAAGTGTTGATCGGTTATTTTTAGTTGTAATCGTCGTCAAGTCGTTTGTGCCAGTACGCTTCCTACATTTCACACAATATAGACCTATAATTTATTTATAATAACATGAATGTAATTGATTATTCAGCTATCCGACGACAAAAACCTATTAAACACCATGCGATGTTGCCAAATTTAATTAGAATGATTATAATCGGACCATCTGGAAGTGGCAAGACACAATTGTTACTAAATTTAATAACGAGATGGATGAAATGGGACAAGTTGTATTTTATAGCTCCAAGTCTAGATGATCAACGATGTTACAATGTGTTAAAAGATTTTAACGACAAAGCAGTAGAAGAATCCGGCGAGGGTATTATTGAGTTTATAACCGATATCGATGAAGCACCGAGCATTGATGATATTGATGGAGATATTAACAATTTAGTCGTATATGATGATATCATGTTAGACAATCAAAAGAATACCGCTAGGATATTTTCCAGAGGTTGGCATAAAAAACTGACGTGATATATGTCACGCAACGATACACACAAATACCAAAAGTGATCAGAGATAACTGCAATATTCTTGCCGTATTCAACGGAGTTGATACACATACGCTACGAAATATTCACCAGACTTGGTGCAGCGGTGATATGGATTATAATATATTTCATGTGTACACATAAGGTATGGTGGATCAACCAAAGTCACTGTAAAGAAAACCAACCCACATGGACCAGTACCTTAACTTTTTTTCCAATAATAATCTTGAACACAAGAGATTGGTATATTGTGAAATCTTTACTGCACTGAGCTAGCTCACTATTCACTGATAGATAGACCGAACTGAAGAAACAGCATATGAAAGCTGCATTACAAGTAAATGGCTATCCAGAGTGGAGTTTCAGAAGAAAACAATGTAAAATAAAACCAGTTCTGGCCCAGATACAACATGAGTATGCCATACATCGGCAATACAGAAGAGGTCATACCTAGATTATACAGACAATACGGGATTAATATATGTCATAAAGCATGCAAATCTTCAAAAGAACAACTTACACATAGGAAAGACAAAACAGAAAACTTTAAAAATATGTGCTTTGATTTATCATATTAAATGTAGTGATTGTGAGAAGGTCTATAATATTGAAACAGGCAGGATGTTAGAAACAAGGATTAAGAGACACGTTAATTGAATCTTGTGTAATACATCAACATTGTAATAAAGAGGGGCATTCCATTATTCCCAACCAAAGCAAGCTTGTACCTGAGGACAACACATGGCAAAGGAAGGTGAAAGAGGTAGTTGAAAGAGGACAGTTTAGGCCATCACTAAACAAGGACGATGGGTTTGAATTAGCACCCATCTACACCAGTTTCCTCCTATCAAGTGGACATTATAAGTCATGTGATCAATTGTAATCTCAGTTGCAGGCCTGGAAATATTGCAGAAAATTCTAAACTCGTATAATTATGCTCTGAGTAAGGGAAAAAAAATCTTAATAATCGCAATATTGATAATTACAAATTTCAAATAAACTAAAGTGTACTTTACATGGTCCAAATTATAGAATGTTTTGAATAAATTCCCAGTCTTGAATGTTGAATGATTCATTCCAGAATATCTTTGAATGATTTCACAAAAATCTAATGCAATGTACTAATCCAAAAGTCAATGATTACTTAAATAATTTGAATGAATATTTTAAATAAACAATTCCTCTTGAATTATATCTGGTTTCAAAAACACAAATTTAAACTCAGAAATAGATTCCCCAAAGACTGATCTAAAACAGGAATTATTTATTTATCAAATCCATATTTATGTATATTTGACCTATATTGTACCAAAAGGCGAAGCAATCCAGTGGAAATATCTAATCTGATTGTAGATAAGACTGGCATTGACCTAAAATACTACATCACCATTCTGTTTACATCTTAAGAGTTATGGACAAAAGTTAAGTGCATAATTAAGATTTAATATACATAACACAACCCTCATCAAGAAAAATTATTTTATACAAAATAAAGCTTTCTACATATCCATTATACATGTACTATCATACTAATTAATATTACTTAGGAAGATATCTTATGAATGACATTCAGCTTAATTACTCAAAATATACACAAGCTATGTCAATTTAGTAACTTCATGCATGTGAGAGTGCATCTGCACTCACATATTTTCCCTTTGTGTGTCTAATGTCAATGTTTTATTCTTGTAGCATTAAACTCAGCATCAAAAATATGTATTTTTCATTTATTAATGAAAGTAATACTCTTCGCATCATAGTCGAGCAATCGTTGGAGTGTAATTCTTCGCTCTACATCAACTTTGTCGATTATGAGAAGGCATTTGACAGTGTGGACCGAGAGACACTCTGGAAACTTCTTCGCCACTAAGGTATTCCAACCAAGCTGGTGAACCTGATCAAAAACACTTACAACGGAATGTCCTGCAGAGTTGTTCATGCAGGACAGCACACAGACACCTTCCTAGTGCGGACTGGCGTCAAGCAAGGCTGCTTGCTGTCACCATTTTTCTTCCTTCTTTGTTATCGATTGAATGATGACGACGACCACCTATGGGCGGAGAAATGGTATCCAGTGGACATTGTGGAGTCAACTTGAGGACCTGGACTTTGCTGATGACCTAGCGCTCGGGTCCCACAGTCAGCAGCAAATGCAGGACAAGACCGACATACTGGCAGCCACATCCGCACAGGTGGGCCTCAATATCCACAAAGACAAGACCAAGATCCTCGAGATCAACTATATCAGTAACAACCCAGTAAAACTGCAGGGAAGTCCCCTGGAAGAGATGGAGTCCTTCACGTATCTAGGCAGCATTTTCAACCAACAGGGTGGCACAGACGCAGATGTCAAGGCAAGGATCGGAAAGTCGAGAGCAGCTTTCATTCAGCTCAAGAACATCTGGAGCTCCAAACAAATTTCCTTGACTACCAAAATCAGACTGTTCAACTCCAACGTGAAGTCAGTCCTACTGTATGGAGCAGAGACTTGGAGAACCACCAAGTCCACAGTAAAGAGAGTTCAGACCTTCATCAACAGCTGCTTAAGAAAAATTCTCCAGATACGCTGGCCAGACACCATCAGCAACAACAACTTGTGGCAGAGAAACTCCCAGCATCCAATAGAGGATGAGATAAAGAAGAGAAGTTGGGGTTGGATGGGACACACCCTACGTAAGCCGCGAACCAACATTACCAGACAGGCACTGAGGTGGAACCCTCAAGGTAAGAGAAGGTGACGACCAAGAAACACCTAGCGACGCGACCTTGAGGCAGACATCACTAAGATGGATTACACCTGGAGTCAGCTTGAGGGGATGGCACAGGACAGAAGCCTCTGGCGATCTTTTGTGGGCGGCCTATACACTGGCAGGGGTGACGGGCAAAACTAACTAACTAATGAAAGTAATGAGATTGTTATCAATGAATAAAACAACAGAAGGGGTTTAGTCGTAGAACTGTTTGGTCAACAAGTATTGTTTACCTGACTTGGTCTTGGGTAAGGAACTGGCACAATCTACTATCTATTCATATGCATGAATAGGTTTGTAGATGAGCCATAGATATTCTCCAATTATTACCGGTGGGCACCTTTGATGGTGTCCATTTGTCATAAGGACTCATTTTTTGTTCACAAAGTAACAAACTAGAACTTGTGTGGCTTAGTTTCACAAATAAACGAGATCTCAGGATCTTGTTCCATTTTGATGAGCGATTTGCTTTTCTTCATCCTGGTAAGAATAAAGAGAATGAGTAGTAAAAAGCGGACCATTGTGATCAACACCTTGATTGAACCATACAATGAACAGAAAAGTGACCACATAAAAAACGGACCAATACAGTTGTCATCTAATGGAACATCTTGATCAAGATCATTATCACAATTGTTTTGTCGTACTGCACAAGCAGGGTATAAATAAGGGTGTTCAGTCTTGACATGATCAGCTGTCTGATCTGAATAAACTTTGTCAGTTGCAGTTAGATTAACCAAAATCTTATCCCCAGTTAGGTCATGGCCTAATAATAAATGAGTACCATTGATACGTAAGGATGTCATTTTTCCGACTGTCGCGAATCCTGAGACAATGTGTACCTTACAATTTCCGTTGAGGTCATTGCCTAGAGATACGACCCTATGGTCTTAAAGTACGTAACAAGGAGAAAAGCCAACATAATTTGTTTTATTGGTAAATATAATTGTTTTCCCTAAAAAAAAAAGAAGTGAAAGAAATGCAACCTAGATTATGATGATGAATTCCAAAATAATCATAAAGGTTATATCGATTCAAATAGTTCTGTATAAGTTCCAAAGGTTTTCCAAATAGTACTGATGTGACAACTGCAAAAAGAACGACTGATACAATCCCAAAATATTAAATGAATTGCCAGTAATTCCAAGTTAGCTGTTAATATAAACCTTTTTGTTAATCAATTTCAGAGAACATAATTCCAACGAATTATAATAAATTAAGGAATCGATTCACTCATATAACTCTTCCAAGACAATGTACTACTGAAAATATCTAATTGTAATATTTCACATCCATTAAACGATAACATAACACAGTTGGGAAAATTTCAGCACAAATCATTTTTGGTGTTCTGAAATGCTTGTTCTGATTGTAAAAGGTGCTTGGAATAAGTCTGAAGCAAGTTTAACATTATGGAACATGAACAAAACCGCAGTCAACTCTGAATAAGAACACTTTCACTAGAAGAAGACTTCTCAGATAATGGCAATGTGCCGGATAAAATTAGACTGAGAAGATTATTTGTCTCCTAATGTTTTAATATGGATGGACCAAGTAGAATCACCAATAAGAGATATTGTAAGTTTAGACATGAATTTTGGTTCATAATTATCCATACTAGAATCAGAGGGGCCCGAGTGGTCGAGTGGTCTCAAGCGCTTTCCGTTACGGATCACTGCCATCTCACCTCTGTCTGCGTGGGTTCGAATCTAAGATTCGGCTAATGTAGTTGCGTGAGAATGCTTATCAGTAGCTTATCGTGGGTCAGTGGTTCTTTCTGGGGGGAGAGGGGGGTTTCCGGGTTCTTCCTCCACCAATAATACTGGCCGCCATGTATAGTCTATCGTGTGCTGAAAAATGGTGTTAAACTCTACAACAACAACAACAACTAAAATCAGACTGGGGCTTCTCTGACTATATTGCTATCAATACAATACGCTGACCATGACCTCTTAGAACTATGAACATTTGGAATAGCTCGGTCTTTATTTTATTTTGCGTAATTTTTATACGTAGCAATCCGGAATACCGCGCCCTATCTCAATAAAAAATAAGTGCTCGTAGGAAGATTTAATGCTTTCGGATCAGTTTTAACTGAAATTTGATTCTTAAAAGTTGTGACAGATCGAGATTTGCGAGTTCTCGTATGATACTGAAATAGCTTGTTTACCAAAAGCTGCAGAGACTTATTGACTAAGGAAACTTTGTGTGGGGGAATAGTCATCAGCTGTGGGTTTGGTATTTTAAAAAGGTTGTACCTGTTGCTCAGAAAGATCGCTTAATCATTCCAATATGTCTAGTACAAAGTGTACAGAATTGTAAGAACCTTTAAATTTCATTTTAACTAAATGTCTAAGCGACATGAATGCCTTTAGTCGCTATTAGGTAATACAGTTATATTATTCCTGAAACGGTGTAATGCATGATTGAATCAGGTTTATTGTTGATTAACATGTCACGCCACGGTAAAGCAGTAAGGCATCGTTGAAGAAAAACAGAGTTGTCACTTTGGTTTCAATCAGAAACCAATCAGCTTGGTGACTTATATCCTCTTAACTGAGGTAATAATGATCCGTTAAGTTATTTAAATATCAATTATGGTTCAAGTGGTATTTTAAACATGTGTGAGAAACGGCTGAGCTTGAAGTCAAAAAGGGATTGGGGGATTGAAATAACAAGTTTCAACATCCAATCAGAATGCGTGTTACTAAATTTAACAACCAATCAGGGCTGGCCTTGTACAGATGGTGTGGATAAATCGGTTGAGCTTGAAGCAATAAACGGATTGAAATAAAAAGTTTCAGCATTCAATAAGAAACCATGTAACTAAATTTAACAACCAATTAGAACTAGCTGTGTACAAATGGTGTGGATAAATCGATTGAGTTTGAAGCAAGAAACAGATTGAATTAAAATAAAATCAACATCCAATAAGAAACCATGTAACTAAATTTAACAACCAATCAGGGCTAGCCTTGCACAAACAGTTTGGAAAATCGGCTGAGCTTGAAGCAAAAAACGGATTGAAATAACAAATTTCAACATCCAATCAGAAAGCGTGTTAGTAAGTTTAACAACCAATCATTGCTGGCCTTTTATCCTGTGTCTCGCCAGTTTTCCGCTTGAAACGCCAGGTCTTTGAAACAATTTCGATACGGTTGTACTAGAGGATACAAAATAACTAACATATAGTTCATGTATGCGTCTTTTTGGTGCAGATTGTATTCGAATTACACTAAATATATAGATGGTGTAGAGCGCTTAAAGCTTCTAAAGATTATCGCTATACAAAGTCATCATCATTATTATTATTATTATTATTATTATTATTATTATTATTATTATTATTATTAAATTAACATTTCCCTTCCTTAATTAGGTTACGATTTCTTATATTAACAAGAATCGTAATATGCTCATTTTGGTGAGTGTGTTCTTCTAGGTTTTCTAGCTAGTAGAATCAATTATGACAATTTCGCAAATATTTCTTTTCCAGATATATTGGTGGAATTAAAAGGGCTGTTGTTATGTTGTAGAGTACACAACTCTCTTTAGCTATTGCTGTTAGTATACATGGTTACAGCTTTCGTTCCCTCGCTAACAGCGTGTTTGGCAAGTTCCCCTGGCAGAATGAGACGCGTCTGTATTTCTCTTCTGGTGATGGTAGATCGTTTGTTGTAGTGGGTTAGTCTAGACGCCTCTGCGACTATTCTTTCAAATACGTCGTTCGCGAAACTGTTCATTATAGACATAACCTTAATGTCTGGTTGCGCCTGCTTTAAAACTTTATTGATGTATATGCCATACGCTTACTATCCCTAGACCGTGGTGATGACAAGTTTGCTTCTTTTAGGGGAGAGGGTGCTCACCCCGTTGATCTTCACAGACCATTATGGGGAGGATCTCATGCTAATGATGTGTTTGTATGCTATAGATCGAGTTGTATATTATTTTTGTTATTTTTTTAATGGGTTTCTTTTATGTTTTGTTTTAAATCATATCGTTCTAGACATTCATCATATCAAAATTCATCCGCTCCTTTTTTTTCTCCCTCTTTTCTTGTATAAAGTGTTATTCTGTTAATTTGTTCTTTATCTGTAGTTTTTGCTGTTTTCATTCCTCTTTATCATTTAATAGGTATTACCGTGGTTATATTTGGATTGTTGTAATGATAATATATTTACTCATTTCAGACATTCATCATTATATAGTGGTTCTAATGCCATTCTTTCTTCTTCCTCTCTCATTCTCTTCCTTTTTTCTTTTCGTCTTTCTATCCTTTCTTGTATGAAGTATTATTCATCTGTCATGTGTTCTACCGTTTATTTAGTTCCCGTTGCATTGATTTGTTGTTTATCTGAATCTTTGTTGTTTCCATTCTGGGTCTGCGTTTTATTCCCTTTCTCATTTAATTGTTGTTGTTGTGGCTGTTTCAGTGGTTTGTTTTCCACTTTTCCGTTATTCTTTTCTCTACTTCGGTTAAGTGGCTCCTGATATTCTGGGCTTTTGGTGTTTGTCATGGTGTTTGCTGTTAATTTCATTTTATTCCTATTTTGCTGCTCAGTTTCTCCTTTGTTATTATCCAATATTATCTCTTCCTTTTTCTTAGTCTGTTTCGGTGCCTGTATGAGACTTTGTATTCCAATTGTTGTTTGTTGTTTCGGTACATTTGTGTCCATCGTATCGTCTATGTTATTAGGGCATTTGTGGGGTTTGTGTCCAGTTTCCCCACAACTATTGCAGTTTCTCTGATAAATACAGCCCTTGTACGTACCACGTTCTGGTTAGAAATCCGCGTAGAAAGATTGCTCTTTTAATTGTATGTAGTTTGGTTTTCTCTATTTCAAAACTTCGAGTTCCGTTGTATATGGAGAATCCTAGAACTACTCCAAATTTTGCTTTTTCGACCTTAATACCAAATATTTCTTCAAACCAGATTATGGTGGCTTCCAATGGTATCTCCATAGAGATACCCGATAGGTGAAGTCCCCGTTTTGTTTTTGTTATTTCCCCATATGGTAATGCTGGTACGTTGCCTCTGGATCTTATTTCATATCCTCCATATGCATAGTTGATGGAATATATTTTTGAGATTATTTCTTCATCTCTGACTTTTAAGGATACTAATACTGCTGTTGTTCCTGATATTTTGTTTCTTTGCGTTCCCTGAAATTCTTTCATTTGGGTGCATTCCTTGTATTTGCATTCTTTGTAAGCTCCTTCTTCTGTTTTAACTCTACGTATTTTGAAATATTTCTGAAGATCCTTGCTCACCTAGCTTTTTTTTGGGGGGGGGGGGTCACCTAGCGTGCCTCCGCCATTTTTCCTCGTGTTTCTCGTGATTATTTCAAGGATGACAACTTTGCCCCCCTTTGCTTGTTTACGTGGCATAATACCGTACTGAAATACGCAATCTGGTAGGTTTTATACCCTTGCATAGGATCCAAACGACGATAGGCGCGGACGTGATGGAAAACATGAAATTTGAACTGTGGCAAACGCTTTTTCTTGATCAGTTCTTAAAATATATCCCTCAAGATTGTCTCTCTCAGCCATATATATAGTATCTGTTACAGTAACTATATTATCAACAATATCTCTCCCAACTATACACGTCTGAGTTAGAGATATGATTTTTGGGGTAATACCAGTTTCAAACGTGTAAGCAGAATGCTTGCCAAACTTGTATAATCTACAAACCTTCCACAAATTTGGTCTATAACTGTGATGTAGAAAAATTGAAAGAAACATTTTCCTTCTTTCATGTACAGTTACGGCTACTGTAAACGCTATCTTTGAACATTTGTCCCTAACATCAATTTGTGTCATAATTAGTCACAATTTATGACATCTACAAAGCCTAGCTAAGTATAAAAAAAGTTGTTCTGTTGAAACGAAGTCGGCTGAATACACAGATTAACTTAATTATACCATACGCTCCGGCTTGTGGGATTCGAATACACATTATTGCTTATTGTCTTTTTTTGAGGCATTCTTTTTTTAGATTATTAATTTCAATGACAATCATGCAAGATTTCAGGGAGTATCAAATAAGGAGAATCAGCTTTGAATGTTGAACTACATTACACACCTTTATATGAGAAACGTAAACTATAACTTTTCATACATGACAGCCTTAAAACATAAAACAATAAAAGGAAAACTATTTTATACGCTCTCAAAGCAGAGGTATTATGAGATAATTAAAGACATAGAATAATGTTGTTATGCAATTTTGTTAATCTGTGTTTTTTAAACATTATTCAAAAATTATATTACTGTACACATTTAGATGTCAGATTTTGTTAGGTGAAACAGTAAGCTTTGCGGAAAGTTGGAATGATAACACATTAGTACAAGTAAAGTTAAATCATCAATACTTACCGTAACGTTGGAATGATAACACATTAGTACAAATAAAGTTAAATCATCAATACTTACCGTAACGTTGGAATGATAACACATTAGTACAAGTAAAGTTAAATCATCAATACTTACCGTAACGTTGGAATGATAACACATTAGTACAAATAAAGTTAAATCATCAATACTTACCGTAACGTTGGAATGATAACACATTAGTACAAGTAAAGTTAAATCATCAATACTTACCGTAACGTTGGAATGATAACACATTAGTACAAATAAAGTTAAATCATCAATACTTACCGTAACGTTGGAATGATAACACATTAGTACAAATAAAGTTAAATCATCAATACTTACCGTAACGTTGGAATGATAACACATTAGTACAAGTAAAGTTAAATCATCAATACTTACCGTAACGTTGGAATGATAACACATTAGTACAAATAAAGTTAAATCATCAATACTTACCGTAACGTTGGAATGATAACACATTAGTACAAATAAAGTTAAATCATCAATACTTACGTAACGTTGAGTGATAGCCGCTACTACACGTATAGTTGTTCTACTTGTAGGATTTAACGCCGATTTTCAGCACACGATAGGCTATACATGGCTGCCAGTATTATTGGTGGAGGAAGAACCATGAAAAACCTCAGAAAGAACGACCGACCCACGAGAAGTTACTGGCAAGCTTCATCACATACCCACATTGGGCGAATCCGAGACTCGAACCAATGCAGACAGAGTTGAGATGGCAGTGATCCGTAACGGAGAGCACCTTAAACCACTCGGCCACCAATTATCAGATTTCATAATTAAAACATTACAAACATAGAATAGAAATCTCAACACCAATGTCTTTGGAAAAAATGAAATATAGGCTACATAGACATCTTTCTGTAATAAAGTTGTAAAACTAACTACTTGCCATGTTGAATGACCCTACATCTGACACTCTGAATATAGCATGCCAAAAAAAATAGTATGGCATTGAGCTCAACTCAGCAATTAACCAAAGTCAGTAAGTGATAAAAGATACAGGTCACAATAATATTAAAATGAAAAAAATATGGGACCATGAGCCATTAACTATTTGCAAATGTTAAAATCTACTGGAATTTAAAAGTATACCGTCTCTATGAATACAACATTATGCCATAGATTTAACATATGGAGCTACTATGGCCTCGAATGGGAATTTAACATTACGTCTTTTGTCCATTGACGTAGTCCAACAGTCATCTATAGTTTTTACCACACATTTAATATCGAAGGAATAGCGAAGATACAGTACTTCTAAACTGTTACGATTTGGCCTTTCGTCATCCACTCTGAGAATGAAGCAAGCAATCGTAACTCTCGAGTATTTCGAAATATTCTGAAAAAATCGCCAAGAACACAAAACTAAACATTTCATACCCATTTATACTTTATGGTACAAAACTATTACATGTCAAGAAACACAGTCTATGTAATATTTTCAAAATACAAAAATGTATTTAAAAACAAACATTTTCATATTGTCTTCATGGTGCAACGTTTTAGAAAACTAAGGTTCCGGTATTTGATTCACTGTGTTACAAAATTACATTTCAAGCACACAGTTCATTTATTCTTTATGATGCACAAATATTTACCTTTCAAAGTACGTTTGTCTATTTTTGAGCATTCTTACTCTTTTCTCCTATTTCTCTCCCAGTCTGAAAGTTTTTTTTTACCCTTCTTTGTCTACAAGTGTCATCTTGTTTTACCCTTTCTTCGTTCCTTGAACATTTTCTGATAAAGTTTTAGGGATTGGATTATAATGATAGTAAACAAAGGACAGTCAGTGTAATAAATGTATGATGGCTAAATGTACATTTGTCACAAACTGATGACCCAATCTTCATCTACTTGAAATTGGATGGTTTCTGCAACAAAACTCTCTGTCGGGGCTTATCAAACCACAAATGATAGCTGTTAAGTAAGAGAATTAAATCTAAGACAGTAAAAAAGAACAACAGCATTACAAAAATAAAAACCTCACTTGGATCCATGTAACAATAGGGTCAATGTTGGGTACGTTTTAACACACTTCTTGAACTGTAGAAGAAGTAAGCCAATGCCAGTTGTCGCTGAATTGTAACCCAGTGGGTTTTGGATTAAATGAAATAACTCAAACACAATGTGTGAAAGATTAAAATGTATTAACTTAATTAATAAAGAAACATGTATGATGTAAAAATACAATGATTCTCACACGCTCTCAACATACAATTGGTCCAATCACTCTATACTAACATTCACACATTGAAAATAAACCAATAATATTACATCTATCTGATATACAGCTTCAAGAAACCTCAGTTTCAAATAGTAGTACACAATAAGATATTCATATAATTTCACGTATAGACTAGGCTTGGGGTTTAAACAATCTCAAGTTTTCAAACAAGTATAAAATGTTCTGCACTGTCAGTAAGATTCAAAAATCTCCGGAATTCAACTAAGATTCAAAATAATCTCATGTAAAGAAAAAACAAACAAATATACCAGTTGAAACAATGATTGGAATAAACATATGCTTCTTGACCCTTGTACAGCCGCACGATTCATACACCGATAAACCCGCACAGTTTCACCACGTTCCTCGGGTTAGCCCACTCTCTTGTATCGGCCGCTCGCCCCCTCCATGGATCCACTACATGTACAGTCAGTAATACGTATACACGTACAGACAGCAAACAGCACTCTTGTATTAGCTAAGTCTACAGTCGTGGCTGCACCACATGTACAGAAGATATACGTACATACATATAGATATCTAGATAGCTCTTCTCGTTAGCTAAACTCATCAGTCTCGTTACATCCGTTAGACTAGTTAGCCTGTTAGCCTCGTAAGCTACAATAAAACCAAACTGGTAATAATAATGAGTTCCGGAAAATACTAATACATTAAACTCTTAAAAACAATTTGATATTCACAGTTCACAACGTTTCAAATCTGCGTTGTAATAAATGAATCATTACACGATATGACAATGCAAACTCAATTAACTTCGCATATCAAATAAAATATAAATTTAACACTCACCCTTATGGCTTATAGAAATACCACGTGAAAATATGTGCTATCTTCACCAGATCCAAAGTGACCACTGTCGGTTATACCTTGATCTTGCTTACATTCAATAGGACAGTGACTAATATTCTGGGTAAAATACCCGTGTATATCGTGATTATGATGTCCGTAGCCGCATGTAGTTTACGGCGGCGAGACATATGTTGGTTCCGTCGCTTGTCTGGAAAAACACCTGTTCATCCTAGCGTTGTACGCATGCACAACACAAACAGTCAAATATTTCTCAGGCATAACAAAAGTTGTTTTTTTTTAATTCTGTGACACCAGTCATTCGACGTGCGTTTGCTTGTTTTCTTAATCTTCAACAAGAATGTATAGCTAATGAGTCTGCATGAACAACGTTATCCTCCCTATCCCATGCTCTTATCGCTCCACGGCACTTTGCTGGAATCGGCTTTCTGCCCGTTGATCACCTGGTGGTTCCTCCTCACAGGCTGACGAATCCAGTCTTCACATAATAGGTAGACAAAGACTAACTGGTTTAACACCAGTCGGCTACCCTCAGCCTGGCTTAGCAGGCTAGTTGAGACCGTTTTTCGGGATGTGGTCGCTGCACATGCCATATCTTCTTGGAGCCATAGATGAGAGCTGAGTGCCAAGTGGGGACCAATGGTAGATTATATTTATTATCCTTAGATTATTATAAATGTTACATTGTAAGGTGACCTTGGGATGGTTCCCCGACCCAGTGGTCTACCTATTACGGGGATAATAAACTTAAAAAAAATAAAAATAAAAAAATTTTAAAAAATGGTAGGCGCGCTATCCCCAAAGCAGTACGGCTGCTTCCCCAAGCCAGAGGTGTTACATCTCCCCGGACATCCCGCACACCCCATTATACATGAAAGTGGTGTAAAATGGCCAAAAAATAATACAAACCTTCTACATAAAATAACATGCTGATATCGAATTGATGCTTTATCTAAAGAAATGACCCGCAATCTTCTTGTTAATTACAGAGGTAGGAAAGGAGGACCATCCCTTTTAATTGTTGCAATAATTAAACAAGTATGCGCAAAGATAACACGTTCATCATTATTCATATATTTCAAACAGCGGCCCCAGTTGGCCGTGTGGTCTAAAGCGCTCGCGTTTACCCATTACTAACATCTCACGTATATCCGCGTTGGGATTTGAGAAATCCTGCCAGTAGCCTCCCTTGGGTAGATGGTTCTTACTGGGATGTTCACGGCTTTTTCCTCCACCGCCATGTATACCCCAACTTGCGCTCAGAAATTGCGTGAAGCCCAAAACAAATAAAATCTAAACGTATTTCAGACGTCTTTAGCATATGGTTACAGCCGATATATTCGGTTGTAAATAAATTTTAAAATATGCCAGAACTGTAACTTTCGTAAAAAGAGTCAAAATAAATAAATTACATTTAAGTTAAAAGCACAACAAGAAACCTTGACCAGCGATAGAATGAAACTAAATACATGATATGAGTTACCCATCTGCATTCACGAAAAAGACTCCAATACACGTGTAAAACAATCTGTAAAGGCCAGCTGTATGACTAACATTACTGAATATGTTTTTACACAGGTATGCGCTGTTCTTGTAATCAAATGGAGAATGGGACTCTTGCTTTCCTCACATTTATTCAAATTCTGCTACAGATTAGTGCCCCAAATCGCGTGAACAGATATATCAGAGACATACTGCCCAACGATAATTCAACGATGTGAAGGTTATCATTACAACCATGACTTCGGCAGTCATACCAAAGATAGCCAAGCTACTCTCTTACTATCCCTGGAGATAAGATCCCAGTAGACAACGTTCCAAAACAAAGTCTAAATACTCACTTACAATACTTGCAGATACGGGCCCAACAGACATCGTTCAAGATACTATTATATCTACTCTTTTACCATCCCTGTGGATACGTGAACATTGCCAAATATGGAACGAAGAATTTTTTATATTTTGTGTTGCCTAAGCGTCGCTAAATTAGGTAAGTTTGTAAAAGATTATGTCCACCTGCACGTACACAAGTCTAAATTCCATGATATTCTACAGGAAGAAATTGGTGAATTATAACTACCGGTACTACTACTACTACTACTACTACTACTACTACTACTACTACTACTACTACTACTACTAATAATAATAATAATAATAATAATAATGATAAAAACGATAAAATAAGTCAAGAATTGTTTCATACATACTGGAAGTTTACTTAAAGGGTAGGATCTGAGACTTGAACATTTTAATCGTAAGGAGACTGAAAAAAAAATGTCGGTGAGATAGCCATAACCAGCAATTATGTAAATCACATAATTCGAAACAAATATATATATATATATATATATATATATATATATATATATATATATATATATATATATATATATATATATATATATATATATATATATATATATATATATATAGTAACGGGTCGTTCGGTCCCAAGCGCTATTGGTACAATATTGCACAAGCCCACTGCTCAGAGGTATTGCGCAACTTGGAAAAACAACACCCGAAACCGTCTCCCGCTAATACTCGTTATCTAAGGAATGACCTCTACGGTGTGATTTGCCCGGTTATAGAATGGATATGGCAATCTGAGGCAATATCTTGAACAACGACAACACACGAGTCCCCGTAAAGATAAATACAGAATTTAATCAAAAGAATCAAAAGAAGAAAGATACAGTAAATTACAATTTTCTTTCCTTTTGAATACTCTTAGTTAAGAAGCACTCTAAACCCGAAGTTTAAAATAATTGATACATTATGTAAATTTCAAACACTAAAAAAAAAGAGAAATTTAGCCGTTAATGGCTGATAGCAAATTTCATCACGAAATCGAGTGTTCATTAACATTTGACCACTTGGTAAATTCTCATGACCTGCTCGTCGACTGTTTGTCTGCTTGCGTCTCGACTTTAACTTGCCCTCTGGATGAACGTGGGGTTCTCACAACTGACTAAATTCTTTTCCTCCTTTGGATCTCGACCTCCTCGCTATTTCTCTCTCTCTCTCCAAACAAACTATTTTCCTTTGAAAAGAAAAGGGTAAAACGCCTTAAGTATCTCGTTATGCTTTAAGAGTTGAGATTGTCCGTCCGTCTTTCTGGTTCGATCAATCATATCTCACTATCAGTGATAACCTTTATACGGCTAGCAAATACTACACAAGTCTTCAGATCAATACAGCTATATCGCTAATTATCGACATCAGAATTTGGGGAAGTCACATATATTCCCGTAAATCATTACGTAAAGTGAGGAAGTAAATCATAGCACACACTCAATATTCACTAATATGATAAATTCAAAATTAATGTAGCACTTTCCAATCATAAATGTACACAGCGGGATTTCTACAACACCCATTAACCTACCTACGTATATAAGGTGAAAATTCTAATTCAGAATTCAAAAGTACATTACTAAAACAATATAATAACCGAACTATTCATACAAAGTATCAACACATCCTGCATCTGTAACGAAGAAACATGATATCAAAGTACATTATGATAAATGTGAATTTGAGTTAAATACCTTGTGTTTTTTATTTGGTGTCTTACAATCGTTCCTAGGTTATCAATTTTCCCTGGATTCACGATTTTACGGACGTCTTTCCCTAAAGTACCGCACGGAGTCTCTACTATGTATTTTTACTTCTGTTTTCTCTCTCTCTGAGAACTTCAAGACTGACGAAAATTCACCAAATCGAAGAGTATATTACCTCCAAGATTCAGGGATCGACCCACCCCTCATTCTACATTTGACCAATCGGAATAAATGCTATTCCTACAGACATTTGGAAAACTGTTTTGTAAAGTACCAAAAATGTACCAAAAATGCCACCTGGGGTTGTATTTAACACCCTGTAGTTTCTCTCAAATCACTTTTGACAGTTTTTCGTGTGAATTTTGCCTTTCTAGCCTGTCATACAACTAGTTCGTTTTTACTATAAACATACTAATGGTGTGACCCGAGTTTAGACAAACATTTCTCCGTGCAAAATCTGCCACAAGATAGCAGCTAGTTGTTAGCTAGACTAAGAATTAATTAATAGATTTTTCTGACGAAAAATTTGGCACTTTATATATATATATATATATATATATATATATATATATATATATATATATATATATATATATATATGTGTGTGTGTGTCTGTGTGTGTGTGTGTGTGTGTGTGTGTGTGTGTGTGTGTGTGTGTGTGTGTGTGTGTGTTGGCATCCGTTAGTCTCTAGAGACGATGGAAGTGGGCCCATGAGAGATGACCCGGTTGGTGGTTGTTCAGCGTCTGTAGTGGCTATGTAGCCCAATACGGAAGCGACAGTCCTTGCTGCATAAGAAAGTTGAGTCTGGTTTATATAGGAGCTGCTTCTTCTTCCTCCGATATCGCTTTTCATCAGCTAGCGAGTCTAGCTTGTCCTCGCCGGCTTTCAAACAAGTGATCAGATCGTGTCGTCAACTGGGTCTGTCTAGAGCAAGATCTTCCCAGGAGTTGACATCGATGTAAAGGACTTTCATGTCTCATTTGCAGACATCCTTGAAGCGAAGATGTTGTCGTCCGATCGACCTTATGTCATATGCATGTTCCGAATAAAGAAGGTCTCAAAGGCACACTTGAGCAGGACAGCGAATAAGATGCCGAAAAGGATGTGGGCTGGGACGCAACCTTGTTTCACTCCGCTGTGGATGTTAAAGGGATCGGATGTTGAGCCATCGTACTGCACTGTGCTTTCCATATCATCGCGGAAGAACTGGATCATCCTTTGCAGCTTTGGAGGGCATCCAATCTTCGCCAGGATTGTCAAAAATCCATCGCTGCTGACCAGATCAAACGCCTTATTGAGGTATATAAGGCCAGGAAGATGTGTTTATACTGTTCTCTGCACTTCTACTGACGTTTCCTGACGGAGACGATCGTGTCGATTGTGGAATTCTCTTCGCAACCCGCACTGCCACTCTGGATACAATCTCTCAGCAAGCGTATGCAGTCTGTTCAGTATGAGACGTGCGATGACTTTACCCGTAAAGCTGACAATGGATATGTCCCTGTAGCTGTTGCAATAACTTATGTCTGTCTTTTCTCTTGTACAGGGCTACGATGTAGGCATCTCTCATGTCATGAGATAATCCACTTTCACCACTACACTGGCAGAAGAGCAGGTGTGTGTGCAGCACGCTGATGCCGCACTGGATGACTTCTGCTGAGATGCCATCCTTCCCTGGTGCTTGACTCTAAAGCCCTCTTTAGTTCTGCCACAGTAGGTTTCCCGTCCAGTTCGACTATGAGGGGAAGGTTTTCAATTGCATTGAAGGCATCGTTGGTCACGTGGTTCTCTCTGGAGTACTGTTCATTGTATTACTCTACCCAAAGCTCTATCTGCTTGTGCTTGTGTTTGATTGTATCGCCTGCGGACGACTTTAGTGGTGCTATCACTTTCTTTGTGGGATCCCTTGCTTTCTTCATGCCATCGTACATGCCTCTGATTTTTCCGATATCTGCTGTTGACTAGATGCACTAACAGATCTGAAGCCAGTATGCATTGGCACACTGCCGTGCAAATCTCTACACTTTGCTTCTAGTAGACCTATATGCATGTATAGGCCTCTGGCAGGGGTTCCATTTGTAATCCAGGTGAGCACTGCGACGCTCGTCTACGTCTAGAGTGATTGTGGCGTAGTTAGCCACAAACCAGTCGTTGTTCTTTGACTGGTCCTTATCAACGATTTATGTGGCTGTGCTAAACACAGTCTATCTGATGTGATCCCGTCTCTCTTTGGCACTGCCGTTGCAAGGATTTGACTGAATCGGTTTGGAAACGGCGTACGTGAATTCCTCAGCCTTGTCTGGAAATGACGTCTTGCATGGTTTACCCTCTTGTATAGAGCGGGGTTTCTTATTTGGCTGAAACTTGATTTTGAAGCACACCAGTGAGTGGTCATTGTCTCAGTCAGAGCTGTGGAAGGTACGTGAAAGAAGCACACCTGTTTTGGTAGAAGGCCTCATAATGATCAAGTCTTGATGGTGCCAGCGCTTGGACCGGGGATGCCTCCAATATACATTATGCTGTGGCTTTGTCTAAAAGAATGAATTAGTGATTCTGAGTCGTGGTACGAGCATATCTCATGGAGTCACTGCCCGTTTTCATTAATCTTCCCGATGTCAAAATTGCCAAGACAGGAAGGCCAAGAGTCATGATCAGCACACACCTTTGTACTGAAGTCTCCCAGTAATATTAAGTTCTTTTCCTTGGTATCTGCGGTGGCATTTAGTGTAGAAGCTTAAACGCTGCAGATTGACAGGCCCGATTGTGGTGTGGAGGCAGAGGCAGGGTTCTGTCATACACAGCAGAGAGTTCCTGGCGCCAAATCTACCACCAGACTCGCTGGCTTTGTAAGCACTCTTATCTTGCCAGAACAACGTGTTGGTCTTTTCTCTGAGTGACACGTAATATTGTAGCCGTATTTCCTGTAGTGCGGCGATGTCAACCTGGTTTCTTGCAAGTTCGTCATTAATGACAATGACTTTAGTCTTTCGAACTTCGCTGATTGCCTAGAGATCATCTGAAAGTCATGTCTGCATGGTCCGGATATTCCAGGTTCCCAGCTTTAGGATTAGAGGTTTCCGTGTTGGTTTTCGTTTGTTGTTTCTTGGTGCAATAGTAGCAGTCAGCTTTGTCAGCTACTCGCGTACCTTAAGCCCTTCGCACCCAGTAAGGCAGTTCTACTTGAGGCGGGCAGCAGCTGTCCAATGAGACCTATTGGTCTCTCACAGTCGGAAGCAACCTATTGCGTCTGACTATTCGCCAATCGAGCGCTAACTTATAACCGTTAAACAGCTGCTTCCCGTGTTGTGTCGGCGCTGTGAAGCGAAGCTGGGGTATCTTCTACATGGCGCAAGTCCGGACAGCGTGATATGGAGAATCAGTTGTTGGCCATGCAACTGATTTCCCCTCTCAACACAGCTGGTGGATCCAAGGGAAAGGACAAGCCGATACGTCATGGCACCATCGGCGTCGCAGCGATGTCGAGATGACACTGAAAAAATGCCAGGTCGCCTTAGGGACACCGTCTCTGAAAGGGTTTACTCCCTTAGCCTCTCCAATCAGAGTGTATAGTCGCAAGGCAGCAAGGTTTTGAAGCCATAGTTTACCTTCTCATAGACGGGCGACCATCCACGGTTAACGAGCCCCATCTGCCCAAAGCATCTGGTTTTTAAGCGCCAGAAACGCGCCTCTTATCCCTTCTTTAGTCCGTTTAAACAGGTTCCGCAGGGCTTAGTTATGGCACTCGTGAAGGACTGGAGCTGAATTTGGTTGTCAGAGGCTCTATCAGAGGCAATCCATTGGGGGTTTTCCACGGGGAGTGGGTGTTTATCTCACATCAAAGCGGTAACAACACTTAGAACCCATATATATATATATATGTGTGTGTGTGTGTGTTATATGTGTGTGTGTGTGTGTGAGTGGTTTTATATGTGTGTGCGTGCGTGCGTGCGTGTGTGTGTGTGTGTGTGTGTGATAAGGTTAATACCTCTCCTCATTTTAACCAAACTCTGGTTTCACTTCTCATTAGGCATTATTTAAACATTTCTTGTGGCAGGATTGTGCCTAAATGCGTTTACAAATTTGAGCAGATGTATTTGTATAGTGATGCTTCTAAAATGGTGGGGGGAGGGTCTTGATAGATAGCATCTTTAAGTAATCTTATTATTTCTTCTAAAAGCATGGGAATCTTGATAGATAGCGTCTTGAAGTAGTCTTTCTAATGGCTTCTAAAAGCAATGGGGGATCGTGATCGATAGCGTCTTGAAGTCCTGTTAATGGCTTCTTAAGGCATAGGGGATAGATAGCGTCTTGAAGTAATCTTTTAATGGCTTCTAAAAGCATGGGAACAATTCGACCATTTCTCGTTGTATATGTTGTATATGCGTCCAATGTTACCTGGGGCTAATATCTGTTTGTCTAGTCATGCAACTGAACTAGCGTGTATCTCGTTCGTATATCGTTTGCGTCGAGATACACGCAAAGGACGGTATACATAGGTATTTCTCCCTGACTAATACTCACTCTCCTGTGGATTTAAGGCAAGTCTTTTGTTTAACCGAAACACTGGTCTTTGGATCTTGTCAAGGAGTGAACGTTCTCCATTTTTGGTTCTCCAGCCACAGGGCTGTCTATAGCTTTCTATAGCTGACTGTACGTATGGCTGTGCTCATGGTGGTAACATGAAAGTTGGGCGTCGCCAATACAAGTGTGCTAACCCAATTCAGGAGAACTGTGTGCTGTCTGTACGTATGTGTGCGGGTTTAGCAGGATGTCTGGGTGTATGTGCGTCTATATGGAAAATGTAACCATTAAGGCCATACAAAGACGAAACCGCTAATTTGTAAACTTGTAGGCAAGGTGGATCCATGAAGGGTGTGAGCAGCCGATACAAGTATGGCCCAACCCGAGAATTCGGGATTACTGTTTGGTTTGTCAGTGCACAAGTTTTAACACATATTTATGAATCATACGGCTTTGCTAAATGACCGATCACATGTTTGTTCCAATTTATTGTTGTTTCCGTTTAGTACAATTTTGGTCATTTTGATTACATGACAATTTTATAATCTTGGTTCGATTACAGAAGATTATTTGAATCTTATGTTCATTCAATGAATTGTATCTGAATCTCACTTTCAGTGTAGGAAATTACATGAGATTATTTGAATCTCGCTCTCATTAAATCAGATTATTTGAACCTCGCTCTCATTACGTGAGATTATTTGAATCTTTCCGTCATACATTTGTATAGGAACTATTTTTGTCTCTCCTTTTCGTGAATGTTTGGATAGAGTAATTGAATGAGACGTATGTTGTAGAGGGTGAAAAAATTACATTTTGCAGTATATAAATATTTTTAAACCATTCCATTTCATTAATCCATTTATATTAATCCATTTTTATTAATCCATTCCATAAAATTCCATCTTCATCACATTGTGTTTTGTCGTCATTTGATCCAAGCGTCAATCCAGGTATATTTTGTTATATCATCATTCACATCATTACGTCAGCCTAATCTATCCAATATGAGGCTATTCACCAAACGTTGTCATTCATATTATTACGTCAGTCTAATATATCAAATTGTATTTGGTACTGCGTTTGTACCAAGTTTACATACAAACAAATATTAACGGAGGCACTGAACATGTTAACCACCTTGGAGCAATGATTTACGTTGATTTTATTCTTTACTCCAGCGAAAAGTCAGTGCAGGCCAGGTTGGATACAACATGACGAATCGTGTTACCACATCAGCCATGATCTGGAGCAGTGGGCAGATGCTCATGTACGTCGGAAACGTTTAAAGCCGATCTGAAGTTCTCGTTTCTTGAGGGTGGGGGAACTTGTGTCTGAACATAATCTTTAAAATTTATTTTCCATTTTTCTTAGGTGTGGGAACGGGTTTCTGATTAGAATATTTTATCTATTTCAACTTGTTAATTAATTATTGGCTATATACGATACGTTTGAACCTTCCCAAATCATTAATAATGTGAAGATTGAATGAGAAACATTTACAACAAAACAAAGAAATGGTCTCTGCGATAATTTTGTGCGAGCAAAGCAAGCTCTCCAGGTAATAAACTGCTACTTAATATCTTTACACGTCTTTCTGTTATATACTTCATCTCGCTCTCTCAACCACAAACAACCACAAATGAATTCGTTCAGATATCTTCGGTTTGTTGTGTAGTACTGTAAAGCATCACAGGAAGTTTACAATCGTGCCGAGCCCATCAGAGTAATTTGCTTGCCAGCGACACACCGTGGTGATTGTATCTGGCTGATTTAAAGGACGGATTCGAACTCGTATCTTTCTGATCGCAAGTACAGAACAACCCTAAAATGATACTTTCAGAACTAAACATTACATTGTTGCGATTTGTATGTGAAATAGGATTACTCGATGCGGAAATTCCCACATTTACTGCAATGCATTTGTGACCGAATATTTGTAGTATTTAACTGTAACAATAGATTGTACAAAAGACGTAAAAAGACGTAAACAAATTTATTCTTGAGTCAGACTTGCATCCCATATATACTGTACAAAGATGATGTGGCTGGATAAAGTTCTGTCAGTTATGAGACCCGTTTATCTCATTTTACTAATGAAAGCAAAAATTAAAACCACGCATGTAAATACGGTTTATTTTATGTTTATGTTACAGATATACCGCTCCCTCCCCCTTTCCCCCACCTCGCCATCAAATAAGCAATACCCTTAGTTTTACTTCTTATTGTTGTTCTTGTCTTGTTGTTTCACGCCATTTTTCTCATTATGATATCATTAAACATGACATAACAATTCCATGTAGCATATCCATTTTCATACAGCTTACATAATGTTTCCTCAATTTTCTTTCACGAGTGGTGTTCAAAAATGGTCGTCAAAAATGTTCATTCAAAACCAAACATTCCAGAAGGCGGGGTTACAAACGTTGTCCCACGATCTCAGCCAATCAGTAAAGAGGATACTGAACAATAATTTCATGGGTTTATTTGGACCAATCCAAATCACAGTGATATTTTAACGTGTCATAATATAAAAAATGACACTCACATACGATAGGAAAGAAATCCCATGTAATTTAATTACATTTAAGTAATTTTACGATTTAAAACAACAAATACACCATTAGTTAGTACTAACTCGTAAGTATGCAATCGTGGAAGGCTGCTTTGAGTTCCTACACCGTACAAATTCAAAGCTTACTTAGTTATGTGTCATCCCGGTTGTGCTCGAGTTTGTGTGTGTGTGTGTGTGTGTGTGTGTGTGTGTGTGTGTGTGTGTGTGTCTACTTAATCAGAAATATATATTTCTTCTATAGACGTGTCTAAAGCAAAATCGATTTGTCTAATTATTAACTTCTTGGTTTTTTCAGTACATATGCCATCTACTGGACGGACATTTGGCAGAGGTGAATAATGCAGCAGAGGACGCATTTCTGGATAATCAAGTCAAGTTGTTTCAGTTTGGTGAAGATACAGTAGCATTACAGTAGTATTAATAGTATAAGTAGCAGTAGTACTGGTGGCAGTGGTGGTGGTTTACTGAAGTCATTGGCAGTATATTGTTGTATCTATTCCACTAAACTATCATCGTCTTTTTGCGTCATATTCGTACTAAGATATCAGACTATTTTGCAGTGCTGATTGCATTCACCCAACAACGACACCTTAATAGCAGAAATACAAATATATAGGCAACTCAAAAGCAGCCGTGCATGGGGTACTGATAAGGCAAGAAGGAAATAAGTATAATGTTCTCGGGAGCACAACTGGAACTAATTTGCAGTCAAAGAGTGTGAATCGTATTTTGGTTTATCGAAGCTTTTAGAGAGGTGCTGTTTCTTTGAAAAAAGATGTTTGATGTCTCATAGTCAACGTTTCGTTCACTTTGGATGTGTTCAATGAAACTGTAGGCTACTGAGGTTAAGTTTGACTCAGAAAGGTTCAAGGAGAAAGTTAAAGGAAGACTGCTTTCTTCGCGATCAGGTAGCATCGTGTTAAAAGTTTTGATGATAATAGAATCTCTGTAATCATTCAGAGCCGTTCAAATCTAGTGGCTACTAATACATTGTTATAATAGTGTAATGTATACTCAATTTATATTATGTGCTTGACTTTTGTCCGTGATTGAGGGTTGTAGATAATGTTTTTGCATACCTAACTTTTGTCATGAATATGACTGAGGATTGTGAATGCAGTATTTTGCCTACCTGACTGCTGTAATGGTTTTAAGTATTAAGCAATATTATTTACTAGAATCTGCATCAGGGCTTTGTGGAAAGTTCCATGGAAAATAATTTTTTTTTTTCTAGAACATGCTATTGTTACTAATTCAAATGAAAAATGTATAAATAGAAGCTTGGTAAAATAAATTCGTTTCATATTTATGATCAGTCTGTCGAGTCATCAGTTGTGTTCAGATGTATTGATATTGAAGGTATTCGCTGGAATTATGAAGTAATCATTGACATTTGGGAGTAAAACCTTACTTTGGAATTATCGAGAACTCATTCAAATAAATTCAGGATTGTAAATATTTGGTACATCAGGACATTCAAGACTGTTTTGTTTCATTCGGAACCTTCTATAATTTTGGACTTGTGATAAGACGGTTAGGATTTTATGGCATTTAATTCACAACATGAAAAAATGTCTCTGAAAAATGGCGTTAAACCCTACAACAACAACAATCTTTCTGTTAAAGAGTTTATGACCTAGAGTCGTAACAATAACAAATTAGGAGATCTTTCTCATAACAATCACCACTATGCTTGAATTTAGTAAGGGCTATTGTTATATGTTTAATACTAAGTTAAAATTAAAAATGTTTTAAATCATTTAGTATAAATCGTATAATGAAAGAAGGTTCAGTGAATCGTTGCATATAAACTGATATTTGGTATCGTACTGTAGACTTTTAAATGCTGAGGAAAGAAAGCAAATTAAACATGTACCTATTAAACAGGCGAGGTATGGGTCGGTGCAACAGATCTAGTTTTCGAGGGTGAATGGGTCTGGTCCGAGAGCCAGAACAAGCTATCTGAACAACATTACACCAACTGGTCACCCGGGGAACCTAACCACGAAAATAGCAACGAAAATTGCATGACTATTACCAACAGTAGATATTGGAATGATGGTCCATGCACTGTATTATTACATTACCTATGCGAAATGCCTTATGGGTGAGAATTACAATCTTATATGTATGAGCAGTATACGTATAACTGATTAATTTGTTTTATCTTTATCTCCCATATTTGGAGGGGGCAGGTGGTCTGGTGATCTAAGTCGCTCGCCTTTACTGACCACTGACATATCACCCCTCACCTTTGTACGCGTTGCTTTGAAAGTGATGCTTCCAATAGCTTCCCATGGGTCGTTTACCCTTCCAAATGCTTTCCTGACTTCTTCCACCACCAAGCAAATATACTGGCCTCCAAGTATAGCCTATTATGTCTGAGAAATGGCGTTAAACCCATTGCTTCAAGAACAACTATCCTATTTAAAATCGATCAAACTTTAATATAAGTTGGATAGTTGGAGGTTTGATCGAGAAGTAAATATGTGACAAATGAAACGTTTTTCAAAAATATGCATTCTTTGAATGACATCTTGAATATAAATATAGTTAATATAAACATGACAGCAAGACTACAATGACATGTTATAAGGTGCTACAGAGCAATTGGATACCTAACATCGATATTTACATTCTCATTCATGTTCCGACTTCAAATAATAGTTTGGGAAACATCTATTTAGTATGAATCAAACATGGCCCCTATTTCATCAAAGTGAAGTAGTATATGTCAATTTGCCTTGCAGTGCATACATGTTATTATCACTTTTCTCGTTGTGACCTATGTTTCCTTAAGCGCGATTTTACATTTCAGGTCATCGCAGATAGTTGGATGATGCTCTGGTAATGCTATATCAAAAGTCCTATTTTGAAACGTCTCTGCTGCATATAAATCTACTACAGTCATGCCTGGAAATAAAGGAAATGTTCTGCTTGAGCATCGCATTGTTTCTCTCTCTCTCTCTCTCTCTCTCTCTCTCTCTCTCTCTCTCTCTCTCTCTCTCTCTCTCTCTCTCTCTCTCTCTCTCAATATCCGTGAATGAGTATAATTACTATTGTTTACTGATAGGTGATGTGATTGATTCCATCTGTATGTCGGTCAGTCCGTCACTATGTACATCCATAAAAAAATCACCTCCAAAACGGCTGAGTATAATGTCATCAAACTGGACACACTGGTTGTTCGTGTGATGACCATCTGCGATAATGGTATCATTTTTGGTCGATGCGAAAAAGAGGTCAATTTTAGTTATATTTGTATAAAAAGAGCTGGAATGACCTCAAATCTTGTAATTTGTGTGACCAACCTTGTATTACCATAAGTATACGGACAAATAATATATTTAATGTGTTTTGGGTTTGATCTGTTAGTTACAGTCCAGGTGGGAATATTGTAATGGCGATGAAAAGCCAACAATTTCTCCAATTGTTTTCATTCTTATACACGTGTTCAAATTTTCTCCAGCACGGACACTTTGGATACTATATTCATCTGTTGTGTTGTTTGTTTGTTTATTTATTTTGGGGTTGGGATTTTTGTTGGCTTTGTCATCGTTGATAATGTTACTTTTCAATTTATGAGATACTAACTAAAACTAGGAAAAATCAGCTTTTAAATGCGTGATACCGGAATGCTCTTTAACTAATTTTATTCCAGGTTTGCTTTATGAGTGAAGGTTTAGAATTATATACCATCTGCAGTCACTAATTTCAAACATCGTGTAGGTATGGTATCATAAATCGCAAGACCTCAAACTGAATTAATCGATATACTAATCAATAGGAATCCATTTCGAGTAACCATCATTTATGCTAAGTGTACAATGGTCTCCCCAATTAGTAAGGGGGGGTGGATGGGTAATTGGATTTAGCTACGTTATCTAGGGAATGACCTCCCTCGATATTATGACCCAGTATGAGTTAAAGATAGAACATCAACAGAGAACTGGGCAAGATTATTGAGAAGAAATAATGCAATACGAGCCCTTTAGACACAAAAAATAACAAATTTAATCAAAGAAATTAATTGTTTTAATTTGAATTTAACTTAATTGATATCAACATGATTTATTAGTAGTGTCTAATTTGGATTTATTTCATCATCATAACGAGTGGTGAAAAAAGCGCAGTGTTCACGACTGATTGTATCACCTTCCACTCGATTGTTTTCCAGCATTCCTATTTCCTATTTCCTCGAGTCTTCCCTTTCGACTGTCTCGTCCTTCATGGACTTAGATTATCATTTTGCTCTAAACTCGTTACTTGCCATTTTGGACTTCACTCGTCACTTTCTCTTGTTTTTTGGGGGAACTACATCTCGGGACTAACAAGTCCCTCTCCCTCGGAAAATTGTTTCAGTAATGTCGTTAACTTTAGAACTTGTGCATCCGGCACAAGACCTTGTCTTTCTCGCAATACAGAGAGCTGGTTTCTCCTTTATTTAAAGAGGAAAGTAAAATTCTTTCGTAGGCTTCGCCCAAAGCCAAATCTCTCTCTCTCTCTCTCTCTCTCTCTCTCTCTCTCAGCAAGAAGATTCGGACTAAAGAATTTCGACCAATGTTGTCACTTTACAAGCCCATTTTTTCCAGTCTCTTTCTCAAAAACGTTTAAGAAAATACCGTCAATTTCATTGAATCTAAACACTGTCTCTTTGAAGTTTTAATTCTGACATGGGCTAAATTAAGACAAAAGATCAAACAATCCTTCCCAAATACTCACCTGGTCTAAATGTGATAACATTTAAGCCCGGCACATTCAACTTTAAGGTTCACTGCTTATTCGAAATTGGATTCTTCACACTAAGTTTCAGTACGTTCATTTTACATCATTTGATCTGTAGATTACAGTTAAGAATCAATACAATTGTGTTGTATATGCTCTGAAGTTTGATATGTTTGCATCATGTATTCATCTATGAACTGAATTTGCAAAGAGTAGTATATGCGGACGAATGAATCTCAATGGGACTTCCATGCTAGGAAGTGAAAAAGAATATAGCCTCAAGTAAATGTAATCCTTAAAAGATGTACTTGTTTTTGTAGAGTTTAACGCCATTTTTCTGCACACGATAAGCTATACATGTCGGTCAGATTAATGGTGGAGGAAGAACCCGGGAAAAATCCCCGGAAAGAACCACCGACCCACGAGAACTTACTGGCAAGCTTTCTCACATACCCGAATTGGCCGAATCTTAGACTCAAACCCACGCAACCAGAGGTGAGATGGCATGTGATCCGTAACGGAGAGAGCTTTAGACCACTCGGCCACTCGGTCTAAATGGTCTAATTAGACACACATAACACCTTGGATAGCGTAGAGTATAAGCGAAGAAAATGAAATCAAACAAAAATATTATCACATACTTAATGTACAATCCAACATACCAATGTATACTCTATCCAAAATATCCAAAAAGGAAATTAAATTTCACAAACCTAATATCCCTTACACCACTATACCATCCAACATTTCAATACCATCCAAAGGATATTAAATTTCACAAACCTAATATCCCTTAAACCACTATCCCATCTAACAGTTAACTATCATCCAATATCCCATACATACACTCTACCCGAAAACTTCATGTGCTATCATAGAGCATAGGAGTTGGAAATGAAAGCAAACATCACTTACTATCCATCACACCAAAAATACTATCCATCGCACCACCTATACCATCTAACGTCCCAATACAATTCGACACTCCTTATATACACTATCCCGAAACGCCCTATGCTAGTGTAACAGGAGTGTAACATGAGGAGACGAAATCTCACAAAACATACACTCACATACCTTGTATACCATCCAACTCGTAAAGTGAAGGAGAAGGAAGGTATATTCGCTTGTAGAAGTTAGTCAAATTTCACATTCTATAAAGGAAAAGCCGACGTTCCTTCGTTTCAAAACCTACCATAAAATAAAAAGTCGCAAGAAAGATAGCCAGCTGATGTCATCAAGAGAGAAAATGCACGGTAATGTTTGGATGCGTAAGTAGTCCCAGAAAATCACTTTTCGGCAACGAGGTCTCCTATCTCTCACTTCTACTTTGTAGTTGACCACGATGCATACCAATCCTGATTTAACACTTGTATTTCAAATCTGATTTTTTAACAACGTTGTAAACCCATTTTTAAAAAATCTTCTCATTTGACATCAGCGCAGATATCTTTCACTGCTCTTACCAATGCTGATAGTTAGGAAGATGGTCTCGACTAAGACCAAAGTACATGACTGAGCAAGTTTGTTTTAAAGTGTACTGAGATTTATTAAAACAACTGTCAAGCCTCTTTGTTCTACTTCTGTTTGTGATAATGGCTTGTGTTACTTCAAAGTTTACAAAGTCGAAATATCTACAAGCCATAAAAAGTTAGTAGACTTTAGGTTTTTTTTACACTTGCACAGGCTCTACACTTTACAAGTGTCAATAGAAAAGATTTAGTTCAATTTTTGTCATTTTCCAAAACACGCACACTTGCAACTTGACTAGAAAGCTATATTCTTATTTATTGTTGATATCCCACAGACCCATCCCAGCATATATATATATATATATATATATATATATATATATATATATATATATATATATATATATATATATATATATATATATATATATATATATATAGTTCGGTAAAATCTTAAGGAATATCCTCTCATTTTTATGTATTTTCCCTGTTCCTCCCATTTCTAGTACTTGTGTATATTCCTTAAAAATAAAAAAATAAAAAAGAAGCAGAGCATTTCCAAAACGAGGAAACAGTACAAGAAAGTATACTGATATATTTTGATAATTATTACCATAGTCATTTTTACCTTTGCGGAACTACGATCGTTTGCACTGGACGGACACATTTTAAAATCGAGACCGAGACCTATATCAGAACTTTAGTAATCTTCGAATAAATATTAGAGCGATCAATTACGCACGCGCAACGTGGACACATAAAGTTGTGTCAGCACATCTTTGCTCACAGGACTTGTGCTATGTCATGTTAGAAATTTCAAAGACTTGCTCAGAGTAAATTTTTAATTATATTTTGATCGGTCTCAGCATGTAATACTTTTTCATTTTTTGGTAAATATTAGACGTCATTTTATAATGTTATGATGTTATTAGAAAGAACACATTTCTGATGCTGCAAAACTAGTCTACACAGTTGCTAGGAGACATAGCATGACTAACATAACAAAATTGATCCTAACAACAGAGGAACCGTTTATAATAGGCTTGATTTGTGATTTAGCACAGTCCTTGTCCGCTTTATAGTCCCCTACACAGGAGGCATAGGCCATCACATGTGCGATATAGTGCTGCTCATGCACACCGTGAAATAAATGAGACATAGGACCACGTGCGAAGATGCTTACGTCTTCTCCACCATGAGTTTCGGAATCCAATGGCACGGCTGACTGTGAAATGTACTCCTTGTTTTCTGTAGAATAAAAAACATATCAATTCTTGGAGAATCTTGTTCCATCTTAAATCTGAAAATCAGTTTAGGGAGAATCGAAAGGACTGAACACTTGTCGACTGGAAAGGAAATAGAACCATACGAACATGCCCACTTAAATTGAATATCCTGTTACGTCTTTGAATAATGGTTGTTTGAGTTCATCCCTTAGATATAAAATATAAATGTACTTATAGATGATGTAGACCAAACTGTGTCATCGGCCTTAATTCCCAAGTACAACACAAAAGCTGATGTCTTGAATGGGTCACTTTATATATGACAATTTATATCAACGAAATGCAAAACAAAGAGCGCTCATACACAAATGGATATTAATGGAAATTATTACTTTTTATAATGGACTTTTGTCTCTCTACTTGATACAAACCCTATCATTGACATTGGCGCTTTTTGCACAGCATGTGGTGAAGATATTACGAACATTGGATGTGCAGTGTCGAATTAACAAGGATTTTAAGGTATGTTATTTTGTAATTCTTATTTTGTGAACTACATATATTCTCAACTAGAACCTCTCTCTCCTCATCCCCCTCACCCCGAGTCATTTGTCTAACCTAAACCATTCTAGTCCACATACTGTTGCTAGGTGATTCATATGGTCAACGGTTAGAAGTCTGGTTATGTGATCATTGACTGACACCTCTCCTGCTCGCCAGTAAGATCAATAGATATAATCTCTCAAGGGAAATTACTCAAGTACAGGCATTCGTTTGACGTTGCCTTTGCTTATACATCCCATCTGATAGACTCTTTTATCAGTCTGTATTGCAGTATTATTTTCCTGAAATGCCTGAACTCATGGCAATACATAGAACTGGCTTTAGCCTGCGATAATACACAAACTGAATATGATGCATTGTGTGCGAATGCGGTCAGACTATTGTTAAAAGCCTCCTGAGGTTTGCAGAAAAAGTGTCAGTTTAAAGTACTTAGCAGCATAATACAGGGTTGTCTTATAAAATATTGCCAAGAGGTGATGGTTTCACTATTTGTTTTACAATGAATATTATAAATAATATCAAATATATACAATTACTTACCTATTGTGTCGGCATTGCTGAGATTCTGTCTACCGTGAGTAATGTTATGACCTGGCCCGTTCCCATACACCAAAGTCGTAAATGTTTTGTTATCTTTGGCTAGAAGGAAACCTCCTTTCGTGTCATCAACAAGTCCTGCAATAATTAATAATTTCTAAAGATACACAATTATTTACAAACAATTCACCCGTGAGAACATGTGCAATCGGAATACCCTCCATTATCGACGGTTTTTAATTAAAAAAACATAAAAAAAGACGTGGTCTGTTCCGATTAGAAAATATGTCCAACGTAGCTGTAATATTTTGTAACGAACATTAAAATTGTATTGCGGTTCATTTCAAAGTTAATTTGTATTTTATAATTTACTTTTGTAAATCATCTGAATCTTTAGGCTTATTACATGGATTTTAAAGTCGTTCGTTGCGTCCGTGCAATGGTTTCGTGTATCAAAAGGACTGTTAGTCGTGCGATGGCTACCAACAGCTGACGACATTCTTTTTTCTTCAATTGACTCAAGACAAAACAATTAAAGTTTTTTTTTACAATGATCCTTACAACATGACTGAATGAGTCAGTCAGCATGAGTCAGCATGAGTCGCATTTTTGCCAATCATGAAACTGACACAAATGACATTCATATATTCATATATTATTTGTGTAGTCTTTTCAAGGAGAAAATTAATTTAATTACAATAAGTTACTATATATATATATATATATATATATATATATATATATATATATAGTTGTATTTCTTTATTTAAGCAATTATAAAATATATGTCAATGCTGGTCAAATATGTACTGAGTTCAAAAAGACAACGTTTATGTTACTTTCTTTTTTCTTGAACTTAGAAGAAGTGTTAAATCAATCACTTGCATAAAGATTACATAATTTACCCAGAATATTTATATTAGAATCATAATTGCGTGTGCCTTTTTTTATTGTTGTTAAAGAACTGCTGGTCATATTTTAAATTCTTTGTAAACATGAACTTTTGGAAACTAATAGCTTTTTCTTTGATGAATACATGTTTTAAAAATAAGTTACGAAATAAACTTTACGACTTGGCAATGTCTGAAGACTAATCTATTTTCAAATGTTTTTAATTCCATTTAAGACGCATACTTAATATGTATAATAGCTGTATTCCCTACATATAATTAATATGTACAATATTTAATACATATAATTATTAATAAAACTAGTTAAACTCGTCAAAGCTTTGGCTGATCTTTTATCTTGATGCATCCTTCTCTTTTCTGCCTTGTTTGTAGATACAAACCAAATATTGGATTCCCCCTAGTTGGATACCCAGCAATGGAAAAGACATGAGAGTGGTCAGCAGTGGTCACAATTAGAGTGTCTTGCTCACTGGTCAGTTCTACTCCCTTCGCCACGGCTTGGTCAAATGCCACGAGGTCGTGGAGGGCCTTGGCTGGCTTACTGTCATGATGACCGTGATCGATGCGACCTCCTGCATGCAAATAAATTAACTTGAGTTTATAAAGATGCCAATAATCTTGAAAATAGTTTTACGCTGCCTGAATAGCATTCCAATAAAATAGTCCCTGCTAAAAAAAATTATTACCCAGTTACGTGATAAATATGACAAATATAGAAAACAAAGTAAATGAATGAGAAAACAGGATACACACGCAACATGCGTCTTGTGCAGTGGCGTAGCGACGGGGGGGGGGCAGGTGGGGCATTCGCCCCGAGCGACGGTGGCTAGGGGGCGCCAAATGGACGCCCAAATCGGGTACAAGGTACATAGCTGCGCAACAGGGGCAGCCGGGGGGGGGGGCGCAAATTTGGGTGTTTTGCTCTGGGTGACATATATCATCGCTACGCCACTGTTCATGTGAATGACTTATCAGGAAATTTTTATTTGCTTTTTTATATACTTAATCCAGTTTTAAACAGGAATTCTTGTTTAAGAAAAATCTTGATTGGTTATAGTTTAATTGTACAAATATTGTATAGTTGATTACTTGATGTTTTATTGGGGTTTTGTTACAGAAATTGTTGAACGTTTACTACAATAACTAATCGGGGGTGTTTAACAAGAATTTAACCCATTTTTTTTATGGCCATGCTTGTACTGTCTATTTCAATTGCATTAACTACGAATGAATTTACCAGAACCCCATCAAGAATGTATATTTCAAATGCATTAACTACGAATGAATTTATCAGAAACCCACCAAGACTGTCTATTTTAAAATTACGTTAACTACGAATGAATTTACCAGAAACCCATGAAAAATGTCTATTTCAATTTCATCAACTACGAATGTATTTACCAGAAACCCATCAAGGCTGTCTATTTTAAAATTACGTTAACTACGAATGAATTTATCAGAAACCCATCAAGAATGTCTATTTTAAAATTACATTAACTACGAATGAAGTTACCAGAAACCCATCAAGAATGTATATTTCAATTACATTAACTACGAATGAATTTACCAGAAACCAATGAAAAAATGTCTATTTCAATTTCATTAACTACGAATGCATTTACTAGAAACCCATCAAGCCTGTCTATTTTAAAATTACGTTAATTACGAATGAATTTACCAGAAACCCATGAAGAATGTCTATTTTAAAATTACATTAACTACGAATGAATTTACGTATTCACTTCAGATGATTGAGTCAAAATCGAGATATTTGCAACTTTTTGAACCAAATTTAGCACTTTTGTTTACATTATGTTTACGATAAAACTGGATTTTGTGGAAATTACCTCAGAGCAGCTATCGTTCATAGTTTACAGTTAGTACGCCTAATTTCCTGAACGCCAAGGACTGTATTTGTTCTAAAAAAAAAAGTACTATAAACGAGGGAATTGAATGTTTTCCAAAGTGCTCAAACGTACAAATAGTAGAGGTGTTTAATCCAATAGGATTCTATATTATATCCCAAAACAAGTAAGTTTCAGCTCATCATCAACGATAAATATAGTTCTTTCCGCATAATATCCGCTTCTGTTTCTCACTGAATTTTCACGTCATAGAGCAGCAGAGGAGGTGAACAGACCAAGTTTTCAAGCAAAAATAAGGCTTCTACGGAAACCGAAAATATCTAACAAAATGCAGAGAATGTGAACAGACCAACTTTTACAGGCGTCGATTTAGCAAACTGAGGCTTTCTCGAAAATGCTTAATATAAGCCTCCATTCATCAAAATAAAATTAAAAAAAAAAGACGCCATTTAGTTGACGTTCACCTCCTCGGCTGCTAATGCGCTAACTAAATATTTGATCAAGTCCGATACGATATCTTGTCCGAGAGTCTGCTAAATTTATCGTTATAAATCCGTATGGGGCGGTTCTAGCCATACTAAAGAAATTTTTAAATTTATTAAAATCCATATCACCGTCACACCAGTAATTAAAAATATTTTGTAATGTGTATTTTCCAGTACCGTTAAATACGCATACTAAATTGCAATTTTCTCTTATTATACTTGGAATCTGTGCGTATTTTTGAGTAACATATATCACATCTATGTTTTTATGTCTGCCTCGGGAAAATATTCTAGCAGGATTTGTTTGTCTTTCCAACATAACATCATCATATACGACTAAATTGTTAATACTTCCATCAATATCATCAATACTAGGTGCCTCTTCGATATCGGTTATAAACTCAATGATATCATCACCGTTAATTTCTCGCGCGGCATCATTAAAATCCTTTAGCACTTCATAACATCGTTGATCGTCTACACTCGGAGCAATCATGTACAATTTATCCCACTTCATCCATCTCGTTATCAAATTAAGTAGCAATTGTGTTTTGCCACTTCCAGATGGTCCGATGATAATCGCGCGAATAGAATCTGGTAACATTGCATGATGTTTAATAGGTTTTTGTTGTCGAGTAGCTGAATAATCAATTACATTCATAACTGTTATATATAAATTATGGATCTATATTGTGTGAAGTGTAGGACACGTACTGGCACAAATGACTTGACGACGATTACAACGAAAAATAATCGATCAGCGCTTTCTGGTAAATGCGTACAGTGTAGTACAAAGAAATTTAGATTTACTTCCACGAAACCTTTAAAAAAAAACGAGGAGGTGATATTGCAGCCAAATTGACAAAACTCCCAGGAACACCGTGGGCAAAGTATCCAGGAGAAAAGCACCTTCCAGGATATAGCTACTGTGGACCGGGAACACGATTAGATATCAGACTTGATGATCAAAATCAGCCCCGACCCGGCGAATATCCAATAAACGCTATTGATAAGGCGTGTCATGTTCATGATGTCGCTTATAAAAGCAGCAATCTTCAACATAGACATCTCGCAGATGTAAAATTAATTCATGCGTTAAATGCTATTCCTGATAAATCCTTCAAAGAAAAATTGGCTTCGTGGTTGGTAAAATCTGCTATGAAGGGTAAATTGATGTTAGGTGCTGGTAATTGAAAATGCTAGCATTTTAATATGGAATCTATTTATTATTCTCCGAGAGGATACTGGAGAGGTTACGCAGCAATCAATAAACTAGCTAGCGCATCAAAGGTGAAAAAAACTACAGCGGCAAACTGGTTATCTAAACAGGCAATATGGCAAATTTATCTACCAGCGCCTAAACAAATTAACTATTCGCATTTTGATGTTACAACACCTAATGAAGTTCATCAAGCTGATATACTATTTCTGCCGCATGACAACGGTTACAAATACGCGTTAACGTTAGTTGATATTGCAAGTCGATACAAAGAAGCAGAACCGTTAAAAACAAAATCATCTACTGAAGTAGCTTCTGCATTTGAAAAAATTTATCGACGAGGTCCTCTGCGCTGGCCAAATCTGTTACAAGTTGATCCTGGCAAGGAATTTCAAGGTGTTGTTACATCTACGATGAAACATCATAATGTCGCCATCAGACGAGGACACACTGCGCTACATCGCGATCAGGCAATTGTTGAACGGTTTAATAAAACCCTTGCTGAGCGGTTATTCGGATATCAATACGCAAAAGAATTCATACAGGATAAACGATCCCGTGAATGGGTCAAGAGATTACCAGCTGTGATTACCGCAATCAATAATGAGATTACTAGAACAATTAATATGAAACCTGTCAACGCTATTAAGAAGGCGTCTATCAAAATGGAAATCCAAGGAATTTCACAAAAAGAACCAATTCTTGGTAGTAATGTCATTGTAAGGTACTTATACGAACCAGGAGAGCTTGAGGGTGGTAAAAAAAGAGCTACTGATCCTATTTGGAGTGTCACTACGCATAAAATATCCGGCATAACACGATCTACGGGTAGACCTCCAATCTATAAACTGGATTCAACTGCTCCTCAGCGAGGATTTACACGCGAACAATTACAAGTGATTCCCGAGGATACTCAATTACCACCGCGTGGTCTTAACTAGCACCTAAGGTGCTGTCACCCCGGCGTCTGTTGCACTCAAGACAAGTCAACCTCACATTGTTTCTGACATGACCGAGATTGTTATCTTTTCTATCTACGGTGAATTGGCGAGGATCTTTATCCGACCAATTCCAACTCATTATACAATTACAACTCGCGCAGTGATTGTTCTGTTGTTGCTTTAGTGTCTTAATTAATTCAGCATCAATGTCAAATTCTCTTTTATTTTTTTTATCCTGTTGTTTATAACCAGAGAGTTTTTTTCTGATTATATTATCATCGGTGTGTATATTACTTATTGTATTGTCATTATCATTAACCACAATTCTTCGAAGTTGGTTTATTCGCCGTACTCTGGATACTGCGAGATAAACTAAATTTGACCACTCAATATGATTATCTACTATCCAAAGAGTTGTATCGGATATAGTCAATCCCTGTGAAGAGTGTATTGTTGCTGCATAACCTAACGTCCATGGGGATTTATCAGCACCTAATGCATCTTTAACGACGCTGATATCAACCAGCACAATATCATTTAATACTAAATTCTGCTTTTGTTGTTGTCCAGGAATGTCAACGTCGATATTCTGCTTTCGTGTATCCTTAGGTCTATAACAGAGTGGTACTGGAAGCGTTGCAAATTTTTCTTTCTGTAGCACAAACAACTTCATCTGAAGTGCGTCTCTGACTATTTTTCTACTCGCGATTATTAAATCATTTGGCTTCCACATTTCCCAAAAATCATTCATGGGAGTTTCTGAAATTATTTCACGCGCTATTTCATATTGGATTTTATCCGGTTGCAATCTAATTAGCGCTTTGAATTCTCGTAATTGTTCATCAAGTGATCTATGGTCGGTATTAATCTCTTCATAATAATCTACAAATCCTTTTAACCATTCATGTGGAGATCCACCAACAAATGGCTGCGGTTGGCCGTGATCCCCGCACATGACGACTTTTGTGTTTTTCAATAACAACCATTCAAGAAATATCTGTAATACTGTCAATGATACCGTGCATATTTCATCCCAGATTATTACATCAGGAATGAATTTATCGCCCATTCGATCAGGAGTCCATGTATCGCCTTTCCATCGAAAGAAGCTGTGATAAGTACAGGCTTTTACCCCCCGCGCTATCATCTCTCTGGCGAGTCTATGAGTTGGTGTTAACACAATCATGTTAGAAACGCTAGCGTTTCTACGGAATAATTCGATTGCACGAGTTGTCTTTCCTGATCCACCACAGCCGTTTAAATAAACTGTCTTGTATCTACAAATCGGATCGGATACGGGCGGTGCAGTAGAAAATTCTTCAGAAATATTATCTATATTTCTACAAATATATTTATCATCCATAGCAACATCTGCGGATTTACAATACTCATGTAGTGTTTCTTTTTTAAACCTCCAATTCCCCCACGCTTCCTTAGGATCTGTGAATTTAGCTACATCTGATTTGTATTTCTCATGGATATACATCGAATCAGTAGCTACTCTAACCGCGGTATTAGGAAATCTATTTATCATCGAGAATAGATTAATACAAGAATAGGCTAGCATAGAACTTCTCAATTGTGTGTATTGACAACTTTTTCCATCACAGTAGGTAACAACCGTACCTAGTTTCTTACCATTTCGAAGGACATCATCTACCCAAACATTATTAGTTCCGCTCGCAGATTTGTAAGCTTCCTCATCTAATTCCCCTGATAGAAAAGCGTTCTTACGGGTTACAAATTTCCCTTTTTTTATTAAATCAGATATTATGAAATTGTATTCTTCATCGTCTATGATTAATCTAGAAGAGTATTTTGCATTATCAAATCTTCCACCTTGAGTGAATTTACCGATTATTTTTCGTCCGAGATCTTTAGCCTCTCTATTACTACCTTCGAATAATTTCTTAGACCAATCTATGATTTGTTCCTCGCTGAAATTCTTCGAATTTCCATCTAGAAATTGTTTTCGTTGTTCGTTAATTATTTTTTCTAGATCAGGTTTTGGTAACCAAACATCTTTCTGAGCGTTATAACAAATAATCGCTTCACTGACAATTAACGATATTAGCATACCACAATCGATCATATACCGCAATAGCACAATTGGCATCCACGCTTTTTCATACATATGTCTACCAAGCCAAAGATAACTACACGGATGTAACCCTGTAGCTAATTCGAATGATATCACACGAGCGAACCCGGTTAAATCAAAATCAGGCAATGGACCATTAATCGCAACACGAGTCATTTCATGTGTGGGATGTCCAAATCGTTTAAAATATTCAGAGCATTCTCCATATCCGAGAAAACTTCCAGGATAACACGCGGATATATCAATTGAAATCATACCATCACGTGAGTATTTCGTATTCCACAATCCTCCATGACCAAATTCGACGCAACTCAACTTCACATCCTCCAGAAAATCACTTCGTGTTGGACGCCATGAATTCTTTTCTCGTGCGAAGTGAGCTACCACTGATGGAATAGTAAAACTATCCGTAAGTAGTTTTTCTGTAGAAATGCTAGTGTTTCCTTCTAAATACTCATTAGCGATTTTTCTCATTCTAGTATCTAATTCTTCAGTTCGATATAATTCACCATTTGGTTTTACAAACTGATCAAATCCTATTTCCGGATCCTCATTACTCCTGAGTAACCATACTGACACAGGGTCGTCTTTGGTTAACGCGTGAATAGCATCAAATAATTTCTCTTCATAGAAACCATCCCTAGAAAATTCTTTAGGGATATATCGAACAGTTCTTTCTCGTGGAAATATATTTACCGCTGGTGTCCACGCGTGTTTGTTATGATCAATAATTTCAATTGGAGCTCCTCGCGATTGATATTTCGGTTCGTATAATACTTCTCCGGTTATTGTCGCTACCGATATTGGAAATTTTAATAATGCTTCTAATTTAGCTATATCGGAAATCCTTGCTCCATGTTGATTCACTGTTAGTTCCCATTCGGTTATTTTTTTTCTTCGTAGATCAGTTAATTTGTTTCCCCGGGATGCATTTGTAAAGTGTTCTATTAACCGTGTTGCTACACAATTAAGTGGCAAAGCCACTGATGATGAAAACATTGGAGCTAGTTTTGCAATACTTGGATTATTATTTATTGGATATAACCCATACACAACTGCTGTTACAGGGTAAGATTTCTCATAGTATGGTTTGTCAATTCCAGTTAGAATTCCTGGTTTGGAATCTCTACTCACAATAACAGTTTTTTTATCCTTAAGGATTGGGTCAAATTTATCTCTGATAATCCATTCACCTTCCTCTTCGATAATGAATTTTATTCTAAAAAAATACCTCCGTAGAAATTGCTTTGCAATTTCACCAAGGTGTGAAAGTATCACAGCTGCTCTTATATCATTCATAGTAGCATCAATTACGGGTATATTGACATCTTCATCAATAATTCGAAATGTCGACCACGTATGAGATGCTCCATCACGCTTAAACTCATTAAAACAGTCGCTGATTTTACTCAATAGTGGTTTATCATCTACTAGACTTTTAGGTATATCAGAGATTCTATCGAGATTAAATCTAACATTTTTCCAAGGCTTAATTTTCGATAATCTCTTGAACTCCTTCATATTATAATTAAAACAAGTATTTAAATAAGAAAATTTTATATAATGAATCATTGCAAATGGCTTATGATTGGATCAAAGACTCCGTGTAACAAATCATGTAGAAATGAATTCTGTGGGTATCATATGCAGAGTGTGAGAAACGGTTCGGAGGGACCTCTACCATGCTTGCATTGTGGGGTAGGTGTAAGAGGCAAGTCGCAGTTATGCATTAATTGCGGGGGTAAGCGTTATAGAGAGTTAAAACGTTATTATGACAAGCGAAGAATCAAAAATCCTGACGACGTCAATAGCAAAATCATAAAAACTGCTCAAGATTACTTAGGCAGATTTTCCAATGTTATAATTCAGCCAATTAACGAATTAGACAAATAGATATATTATATATAAATGAGCCAAGAATTTCAAAGACATCCTGTTATTAAAAATTACGAAGCTTCTAGTGATGGTGTTGTTAGACACAGTAAAAATAGGAAATCTGTTGGGCGGGATAATGGTATGGGTTATTTGATATTTAAAGCTGGAGGGAAAATGTATCTCAATCACCGTTTCGTTTATGAAGTGTATAATGGATTAATCAAGGATGGTTTTGTTATTGATCATATTGATTCTAATCCCAAGAATAACAAATTGAACAACCTTCAAGTTATTTCTCAATGTGAAAACACAAAACGAGGAAGAACTGGGAAATACTCGAAAATTGCTAGACCTGTAAGATCGTTTAATACTGACACGGAGATGGTATTTCAATCAATGTCAGAAGCTGGTAAGTATTTCGATATTCACACCTCCTCGGTACAAAAAGTAGCAGAAGGAATTTATAAGACCGCTTTTTCAAAGCGTTTTAAAAACAAAATTCAGTTTGTTTATGTATAATTTGCATTGGAAATTGCTTCGTGAAATTGTGAAAGAATTTCCATTGAAAATCTTCAATTTTGCAATTTCACATGGGAGATAACTCCGTTAGGTATAACGCGTGTGAAATCCATAGGATTTCCACCAATGACAGAGTTACGGATCTTAAACACGGAAACGCTAGTGTTGGAAAATCTTCGATTTTTCATTGGCTGTTATAATTAAATAAATCTGAACAAAACATAATCAATTTTGTCTTTTTTCAAGTATTAACAAAACTGTTTTATAAACACGTCGTATTTAAACATTTTTTTTAATGTCTGTTTCAAGTATTATATGTGTTTTCAACGTTGTCAGTGATCGCTAATAAACAAACAAATAATTACAATCACTACACCTATTTTATATCACCTCGTCGTAATGAGTGTATATATACAAATTCGTTCTTATTATAATTGGGCATTAGCCGAAATTCAAGTGTAAACAAAACCACACCGTCACACGTGGTATGAACGTTATTATTGACATTCAAAACCAAAGTTTCGATTTTGCGGTTTTGTTTACACTTGAATGTAGAATAGCCCGCGTCATCCATTGTCATTGAAATCAATTCATTCATTGTTCACCTATAATCTATTGTTGTACCGTCGTCATTGTCATTGAAATCAATTCATTCATTGTTCACCTATAATCTATTGTTGTACCGTCGCATTGTCATTGAAATCAATTCATTCATTGTTCACCTATAATCTATTGTTATGTGTTTGTCGGTTAACCGTTGAGCGCGCTGCTTGATGTATAAAACACCAAGGGGGTTTAAAACGGTAAATGTGCCGTCGTCATTCATTATATATAATCATAATCACCTATAATCGCATTAAGCTTCTGGGTATACTAAGATGATCAACACCTTAGTGTATCCAGAATTCATTTTAAAATACTTTGTATTTGAAATACTTTTCATTTTTAATTCTAAAGAATTTTCATACTTTGTATTTGAAATACTTTGCATTTAAACAAATATATTTTTATATATATATGAATATTGAAAATCTCAAATTGATTATTATTGAAATCAACAAGTTGAAGGATGAAAATGTAAAATTATGTTCAGGTTTGGATTGTGATCAAATTATGACCAATTTCGAGGATATACAATTTGCAGAACAGACAGGAAAATATGTTCTATCTAAGAAATATTTTTTAATCAAAAATATACAAAAGCTTATACGTGAGAGCTTAGTAAATACTGAAGATGTTAATGTCTTCGTACCATTATGTAGCATCGTTGAACGTGTACGTAAGCAATTAGGATTAGAATATGAACAAAAGAGACTTATTAATTGTAAAGTGAGACAATTAAAAACATTAATGGAAAACTCTGAAGGTGATGAGCCCACGCGTAGAGAGCCTCCTTTATTTGTATAACCGATACGGTATGAGGAAGTAAAATTATGTGTGTAAGGGGGAAGTATTAAAATACTTTACATTTTTTAGTTAGTGATTTCTTTCGAAATGATTTGCAATGAAATGCTTTGCATTAAAAAATCCTTTGGATTTTTATTTGACAATTAGTGATACTCTTTTAATAATGATAGGAGAATCATTAACAACGAGATTAGCTAGAGAAAGACTTGAAGCTCTTAAGAAAATATTACCCCTTCGTGATAGAATCCGCGAAAAACTTCAACAGCGGCAATCAATGGCCACCGACTTCACAGAGGATACAGAACAACTCTTCAAACCGGTTGTCAAGGCAACTACAGATGTGAAAACAGCAACTGAACGGGCGATATACGGAGATGTCCCTAAAGAAGGTCCTAGAACAGAGAAGCCTCTTCTCCCTGTGTTGGAGAAAATAGCAAAACGAACTAAACAAACGAAACAAGCTGTACAAATACTTCCAGGTGAAATCGCAGGGGAGATGGAACTACAACGACAGCAAGAACGAGAAGAACGAGAAGAACTACAACGACAGCAAGAACAAGAAGAACAAGAAGAACAAGAAGAAGAACAAGAACAACAACAAGAAGACGCAGTTTCCACGAAGAGTCGTGTTGCCTTTATAGATAAAATCAAACCTAATATTGTATTACATATACAAGAATCTCAATTTGAAAAACCCAGCGATTACATCACCCTTGGTGAATTTGCTGTCAAGAGTTATAATATAAAAGGGGGAATTCTCAAAGAGGAGTATAAGGATAGTAAAATAAAAGAAGATATCTGGTATGATTGGATATATAAAACGAAGAAGAATATTAAGAATCTTACTGAGAAGAGGAAGGAAGAAGAGTCGTATGTAGACTTTCAGAATGGAATTAAGGAAGCAGTAAAAAAAGCTAAATCAGACCCTGAATTTCTTAGATTACCAAAACCCAGTTCAGAAATAAAAACACAAGGTGCAACTGGTATCACTGAAAAAAAAGGCAGTGGTTTAGTTGGAAACTCTAACGTAACATGTCCCGGCAATATTCTCGGTGATATATCACGATTAGAAGTACTTGTAGGTGGAAAACGAGCCGGGAATAACTCAGCAGAAATAATCAATGAAGCAGCTGATATCTGTAGGAGATTATTTCAAGGTGGTATCATGGATATTGCAACATATAGAGATTTCATTGAAGAGTTAGCCGAAAATTCTTCGAATTTCTACGGTTATCATAGCGATTAATGTCACTGGAAATCCTACGGATTTTGCGATTAGATAATTGGAAACACTAGCATTTGGAAAAACACTAGTGTTTTTGTATATAGAAGAATGATCATACACTACAACCATGATAAACCAACTAACGTCTACGTGGTAAACTCACGATTACCAAAATACCGAGTATACTATGGAGATGGTCTCGGTAATACTATAATGGGATTATTTTCAAGAATGGCTCCAAAAGTGGCTCCGTTTGCAAAACAGGCAGCAATGAAAGCAATTGATGTTATCCGAGATAAGGGTATTAACACTGTTGGTGATCTTGCTAGTAAGGCATTTTCAGCCGCTCGGGATAAACTAACAGCGCTAGTGAAATCACGAAGTGATTTTCGACGTAGAAATTCTTCAAAACCTGGAAACACTAGTGTTTCTGGAATGACTTCACTGCCATCTACTGCAGTAATGCCTACACAGGTTAGTAAAATAATAAATAACGCCGTGGATAAAAAATTACAGTCGTTAATGACTAACGCCCAGGATAACATAACAGCAAATATGATAGCCGGAAGTGGTTTTAAGAAGATTCGCCGGAAACGTTAGAAATACAAGTATTTCCAGAAATATTTATTTGAACAGGATTTCCAATTATGATAGTTATTGTAGAAACACTAGTGTTTCTAATATTTGTGTCAGAATCACTTGTGATTCTATTTATTTGAATAGGATGCTCAGTTGTTATGGTTATTGTAGAAATACTAGCATTAGAAATATTTGTGTCAGAATCACTTGTATCAGAAACATTAATGTCAGAATCACTTGTGATTCTACTAACGCTATCTTCATTATCAGATATTTTCATCATCATTATTAAAATACACCCAACTAAATAATTATTTTTATATTATAAAATATTTATTTTTTGCTAATTTTGTTAGATTTTTTAGTGTTTTTATTCATTTTTCTAGTGTTTTTACTCATTTTTCTAGTGTTTTTATGCAATTCATCGACAAAATTTCATGAAAATCGAGGATGAAAACCCAAGGAATTCATTTAGAGAAAATCGATTTTGATCAGATTTTTTATCCTGTGAGGCTAAATATGTTGTTGTCATCGAATTTTCGATGTTTTTTTTATTGATTTTGTATTGTTTTTTGGCTAATCCGTCGACATAATTTCATGAAAATCGATTTTCTCTAAATGAATTCCTGGGGTTTTCAATTCAAAATTCCTTCAGAATTCCTTCAGAATTTTTGATTTAGACCATCGGATATATAATAAAAATGTTCAAACAAAACCCTGATGTTGCATTTGACATGGAAGCCCCAGTACTTAAAGATGAATCTGTACGTGATTATCAATTTTTTGCTTATCACGCAGTGCAACCTGATCTTCGGTCACGAATTGAACTTCAAGTTCATGATACAAGTAAATACTTTTTACCCGCTGAAGCCTTTATTGAAGTTGAAGGTGAACTCGTAACAACTGCTGATACTCCTGCGGTACCAGCGCCATATCCAGCCGGTACTCAAGTCGGTTTTGTCAATAATGGTATCATGGCGTTATTTGAAAGTGCAAGATATCTCATTGATGGAAAGGAAATTGAGTCGATAGAACGTGATGTTGATGTAGCAACAACAATACTAGGGCTAGCAAGATATTCCGACGATTATACAAGATCAGCCGGTCCCTCTATGATGTTTGCAAAGGATATTAAAAATACTACTGGGAAAAATCCATTTCTTATAAGACAACCAAAGAATAATGCTGGTGCCGCTAATGCTGATGTCGAGAGTATGATTATAAACAATGATCCTAATTTCAATCTAGGAGCTGCAACACGTATGTCAATGTTGGAAGGCGGACGCAGATCATTTTCATGCGCAATTCCACTACATCATATATTTGGATTCTGTAGAAATATCCGAAAAGTTATCTATGGAGCGAAACATACTATAGCGGTTGTGCGAAAGGGTACTGACAATGATGCAATTTGGAGGATTCCAGCAGATGCTGCAAACCCAAATGCTGATGCCGGTAAAGTCGTTTTAACAAAACTATCACTTTGGATGCCAGTGCTGACTCCATCGTTGTCAACAGAACCACGTTTACTATCATTTATGGATCAAGGGGGGAAGAGATTATTAAGTTGGCTAACAATGAGTACAGATGTTGTACAATCAACTGTTAACGGCGTATTTACGTGGAACCTGGCATCAAAACAGGGTATTTCAGCTCCACGTCATATATTTATTGCGTTACAGGATACGACGAGAATTGGAAATCAACTCTCCTCCCATATGATATTTGATCGATTAGGTGTTAATGAAGTCTCGCTGAGAATAAACGGACAACAAGAACCATCCGAGGATATACAACTTAATTACGGTCAAAACCATATTGCACGAGTTTATCATCGATTGCTGTCGTATATGGGACGTGATCAAAATGTCGATACTGGTCTACAAATATCACAGTTGGATTTTAGTACTCTTTATCCAATTTATTACTTTTCGTTGGAACATCTTGACTTAATGAGACAGTCCGTCGTTGATATACATTTCCGAGCTCGTGTACTTCGTGGTGCTATCCCTGAATATAGAGCTATTGCTGTTATTCTCAGTGATAAATCAATGCTACTCGAAGGTGTTGGTGGACGAATGAGACTTATTGATGCACCAGTGGAAAATCTTTAATTGAATTTAGAAATGCTTGCATTTCCGATTTAGAATCAATCTGTTTTGTATAATGTCGTATAGTAATATCAATGTTACGTTGACACCTGGTCAGCTAAAAAAATTACAATCCAAATCAGCTAAGCAATGTGGAACCACAATAACGCTGAAACCTAATCAAATGAATGGCGGAGGAAATAAACTATCGCTGACGAAAACTCAAACTAATCATTTTAATAAAGCGCTGAAAGAAAAAAAAGGAGTTCAGGTTACTCTTTCTACGAGCGCGATTAAAAACATGGAAAAGACTGGTGGTATATTCCCGTTGTTAGGGTTGATTCCAGGGTTGATTGCCGCAGCAGCCCCAGCGGTAGCGAAGGCAGCAGCATTAGGAGCTATTGGTACCG